>BLSH010233503.1:254552-284402 GCA_018402905.1 Glandirana rugosa | reverse complement strand
CCCGCCCCCGCCCTGACACCGCCTGTACGACCGACACACTCTTGAGCCCAAAGTCAGGGCTGAGGGCGCGGCGTCTGGTAAGTGAGGTCGTACGACATGCGTTCGCTTCGAGACGAGTGATGGTCGGGCGAGAGGCGTTCGGCTCGAGACGTGTGACCGGTCGGACGGATAATCTACCCCATTCACGCCCTGAACAGAGCTGAAACCCCCCCCACAGACAGTCACGGCGCTCGAGGATAGACCCCGAGACATATGGGATATATATATACGGGATATACCACTGACATATGACGCTATACCACCGAGACATATGGAATAGACCAGTGACAGTCACCAGATAGGGTATACAGAGCCACCATATTGCAGTATACAGTGACCAGATAAGGTATACAGAGCCACCATATCGCAGTATACAGTCACCATATAGGGCATATATATATAGGGTATACAGAGCCCCAGATAGGAGCTCGCGGCACTGACAGACACCCCCCCCAAAGTCGAGACAAGTCCCGCACTTACCCCATCTAATAGGCAGGCTGGCCAGTGTGCAGAGCTCGGCTTGCGGAGAGCGGGCTGGTAGTGAGCAGAGCTTCGCTTGCGTACAGCATGCTGGAGTGAATGGTCTGCGGCGCGGGAGTCGGGACTGAAACCCGAGTTCTCACACAGCCAGCATGTCCGCCACAGTCCCGCCCCCGCCCACAGCATCCAGTGCCAGTCAGTCACTGGCCCAGGGCAGCCAATCAGACTATGTGTGTGTGCGCCTGTTCAGCGCGCACACATAGTCTTTAATGACTGACCAATCGGCTCGCTACTTGCTGTCAGCAGACAGCAAGGAGCCGAGAAAAAAATAAAAAGGTCAATATACTGGCGCCTCCTGTAGGGGGGGGGTCAGGCTGACTTTTTTTTTTTCTTGTCAGCGGCGGGGAGGCCTTATTGACCAGCCGCCGCTGTAAACAAGGCAGATCGCCGTTCTGACTGTTTGCAGAAACACAGGATTCATGCTTTCACTTAGTAAAAGCACTAAGCACTTCCCACACAGTGCACAGAAAATGGCTAGGCACACAATTGACCCTTTAATCACCACTGATTTTTTTACCCCTTCCCAACCAGTGTCATCAGTACAGTGCCAGTGCATATTTTTAGCACTGATCACTGTATGAGTGTTACTGGTTCCTAAATAGATATACTGCGGTGGAACAGCACATGCAGGCTCAGTCATATATATATATATAAATACACGTAACTGAGCCTGCTGTGGTTTAGAAGCATGCTGCATGACCCTCCTGTACATTGTCCTTCAGCACGGGGGGGGTCTACTTTATATGAACAGGTATTTTTCAACAGAGCAGACTACCAAGCAAAAGCAAGGAGGGATTGGGTAATGCATTCTAAAAAAAAAAAGATAAACTTCAAAAAATTTCCAACTGCATTTTGAGAATAACAGCAAACCCCAACACCATAAAATTGCTATGTTTTTAAACAAAAACATGTCAGATAATGTCATTGAGTAATCCCAGAAGTAGTGGATTGATGGTGCTGGACCCTTAGGTAGATCTACTTTGGTACCATTTGAAGTATTAGACAGAAATGTAATGGTTGTATCCCAGTTTGGTGTTAGAGCTGAGTTCCACCCAAAAGTGGAATTTCCCCTTTAAGGGAAGGTGACCCCCCGACTTGCCACAATTGGCATGTAATTTCTTGGGAGCGGGGACCAGAGATCCTGTTTTCACAGGGTCCCAGGTCCACTTCCTCTCCTAGAGCCGCAGCTCTGGAAGGATGTTCACCTTCCCCCCCTCTCGGAGATCATCTGGGACACGTCAAAGGTCCCAGAAGATACGCCGGCCATTCACAAGGCGCAGCGCGACTCACGCATGTGCAGTGCGCGCCCGGCTTTGAAGCCAAAGCCGGGTGCCCACACTTGTGATGCCAGGGCCGCCGAGGGGAGGGGGAGAAGAGCGAGCTCTCGGGCGACTGCATTGCTGCAGCCTGGGACAGGTGAGTGTCCGATTGTTAAAAGTCAGCAGCTACACTTTTTGTAGCTTCTGACTTGTAACTGGGTGGAACTCCACTTTAAGTGATGGATGGGCTGCTCTTATGAACTGAGGAACTAGAACAGTGGCCTCAGACTGTAGAACTTAAATTGAAATTTAACTCTGTTGTGAACACAAGGAAACTTAGGATGCTGCTCCAGACAATCATCCATAAGGCTGGTTTCACACTGGGGCAGTAGTGGTAGCGCCGCTAGTTTTAGTGACGCTTTACCACTGTTATTACGGTGCTTTGGCGCTGCTATTCAGGCGGCAGCAGGGCGCACTTAACCCCCCAGAAGGAGTTAACAAGGGGTAAAAACGCCCATGCTGCAGCACTTCCGAAGCAGTGTTCAGCCACTTTGGAAGTGCTGCCCTTTCATCTCAATGGCAGGGGCGGCTTAGGGGAGGTGTAGGAGCAGTGTAGACACCGCTCCCGCACCGCCCCAAAGATGCTGCTTGCAGGACTTTTTTTCTCATCCTGCAAGCACACCGCCCCAGTGTGAAAGCACTCAGACTTTCACACTGGGGAGAATTGGGGATGGAGTCTTTCAGGCGCTTTACAGGCACTATTTTTAGTGCTGCAGCGCCTGAAAAACGACCCAGTGTGAAAGTGGCCTTCTTTTTCTCAATGATCAGCAGTGACAGCATGCCTTACCTTGGTGGCAGAAGAATGGACAGCGTCAGGGTCACAACACCGACCTTAGGAAGCAGCAGGTGCAGTGCAGGTGGATGACAGCTCCTCTCCTCACAGTCACAGACAGGCAGCTCTCTTCTTCAGATGTGCTGTGAAAGGGTTCTTATTGTTAGAACAGTTTTTGACTGCAGCTACATCTGGCACATAATTGAAATGAATGTTAAATTTTCCCTCCTTCAAGTGGTTGTCAACCCGTGACAATCACTTTAACCTACAGGTAAGCCTATAATAAAGCCTATAATAAGGTTTACCTGTAGGTTCCCTGCATATCTCCTAAACTTACACAGTTTAGGAGATATACGGTGTACTGTGATGTGCCCATGTCATCGGGCACATGCGCAATGAAGAAATGGCCTCAGTGCAATTCCTTCACTGACAGTGTGCCCCATTTGGCGGCTCCCATGTGCATGCAAATCACAGAGCCGGAGTCCGTGACCCCAGAAGGAAGAGGGGCAGAAGATGGGCTCTTCCTACTGCGGGGACAGCGTGGGCTTCCAATGCAGGTACTGTAAGTGTCACATAATAGGCTAGTATGCGATGCATACTAGCCTATTATGCTTTTACATTGCAGGGTAATTAAGTGCAATGAAGAGGAAGTAAAATCCATCAGGGTTTACTTCCACTTTAAGGCCACTTTCACACTGGGGCAGTAGCGGTAAAGCGTTTTAGCAGCGCGTTACTGCGCCACTATTCGGGAGGTAGCGGGGTGCTTTTAACTGCCCCAAAGAGGTTAAAATCGCCCGCACATGGCACCCCTGAAGCAGTGTTTGGCTGCTTCCAAAGCGCTGCCCATTCATTTCAATGGCAGGGGCGGTGGAGGAGCGGTGTATACATTACTCCCCCACCGTCCCAAAGATGCGACTTGCAGGACTTTTTTTCTCATCCTGCAAGCGCACCGCCCCAGTGTGAGAGCGCCCGGGCATTCACACTGGGGTGGATTGGGAGGAGATTTTCAGGCGCTTTACAGGCGCTGTTATTAGCACTAAAGTGCCTGAAAAACACCCCAGTGGGAAAGTGGCCTAAACAATGATTCACACACAGCAGTGACAGCATGCATACCTTACCTTTAAGCATGGTGGCAGAAGAATGGACATGGTACAGGGTCAGGGTCCAACCTCAGGAAGTGGCAGGTGCAGTGCAGGTGGACGACAGACAGTTCCTCTCCTCACAGTCACAGGCAGGGCAGCTGCAGCTCTCTCTTCTTCAGATGTGCTCCACTCTAGTAGTCCCTTCCCTTAGCCTCTCTGACCACACTGAAGATGGAGGAGGTGGGTGGAACGGGTCAATGCCACACTGAGCTGACAGGAAGCAGAAGATGGACTCTGTGGATGACCTCCTCTCCTCACACTGGCGGGCAAGCAGACAGGCAGGCAGCTCTGTTCCTCATGTGCTCCCAGTCCCAGTCTCCCACCACTGGCCTTCCAGTTCCAGAGCTTCCCCCAGAGTTCAGCAGCTTCCACCCCACACCGCAGAAGATGGGAGAGGTGGGTGGAGCTATTTGAGCTGGGCGCGCCGCGGAAGATGGTTCCTCCTCCGCTCTGCATGTTGGCCTGGGGCGGTTGCGGCCGCTGCTGACGTCACTGGTTGCTAGACGCCGAGCGGCAGACGAGTCTAGCAACCAGTGCAGGCCAGCACACATGACAGGAGCGGGGGGAGGACAGGACACACACAGTACAGTAGTAGCAAGATAGGGGTTGGGGCTGGCGGCGCCGCTACTCTGCTGTCACTGTGCCATTGAGTCTGTGCTGTTTGTGTATGATGGACGGTACCTACTACCTGTGACATACAGAGACAGTGAGAGGCAGTGCCACAGCTTTTTCGGCGCCCCCTCTCTGCAGCATATTGCGGTGCCTGGGTGCGGTGCACCCCGTGCACCCGCCTCGGATCGGCCCTGAGGTCAGGACTCTGACTGGGCCACTCCAGAAGGTGTATTTTCTGCTGTTTAAGCCATTCTGTTGCTGATTTACTTCTATGCTTTGGGTCGTTGTCCTGCAACACCCATCTTCTGTTGAGCTTCAGATGCTGGATAGATGGCCTTAAGTTCTCCTGCAAAATGTCTTGATACACTTGGGAATTCATTTTTCCTTCGATGATAGCAATCTGTCCAGGCCCTGACACAGCAAAGCAGCCCCAAACCACGATGCCCCCACCACCATACTTCACAGTTGGGATGAGGTTTTGATGTTGGTGTGCTGTGCCTCTTTTTCTCCACACATAGTGTTGTGTGTTTCTTCCAAACAACTCAACTTTGGTTTCATCTGTCCACAGAATATTTTGACAGTACTGCTGTGGAACATCCAGGTGCTCTTGTGCAAACTGTAAACATGCAGCAATGTTTTTTTTGGACAGCAGTGGCTTCCTCTGTGGTATCCTCCCATGAAATCCATTCTTGTTTAGTGTTTTATGTATAATAGATTCACTAACAGGGATGTTAGCATATACCAGAGACTTTTGTAAGTCTTTAGCTGACACTCTAGGATTCTTCTTCACCTCATTAAGCAGTCTGTGCTGTGCTCTTGCAGTCATCTTTACAGGACGGCCACTCCTAGGGAGAGTAGCAGCAGTGCTGAACTTTCTCCATTTATAGACAATTTGTCTTACTGTGGACTGATGAACAGCAAGGCTTTTGGAGATACTTTTATAACCCTTTCCAGCTTTATGCAAGTCAACAATTCTTAATCGTAGGTCTTCTGAGAGCTCTTTTGTGTGAGGCATCATTCACATCAGGCAATGCTTCTTGTGAAAAGCAAACCCAGAACTGGTGTGTGTTTTTTATAGGGCAGGGCAGCTGTAACCAACACCTCCAATCTCATCTCATTGATTGGACTCCAGTTGGCTGACAGCTCACTCCAATTAGCTCTTGGAGATGTCATTAGTCTAGGGGTTCACATACTTTTTCCATCTGCACTGTGAATGTTTACATGGTGTGTTCAATAAAAACATGGTAAAGTTTAATTCTTTGTGTGTTATTAGTTTAAGCAGACTGTGATTGTCTATTGTTGTGACTTCAATGAAGATCAGATCACATTTTATGACCAATTTGTGCATAAATCCATATCATTCCAAAGGGTTCACATACTTTTTCTTGCAACTGTATTTCAATCCTTTGAAAGAGAAATTACAAAGCTCAAGGACCTGTGACTCACAACTTGAATCCCACCTAAAAACCTTGCTTAGGTTTCTGAATTAGGATGCCTTCAGATTTGTATATTCTAAGGACTAGATTGAGAAGACTTCCTGAGTTAACACAGGTGCATTGTTTCCTTGAAAATATTAATGAATTGTCAATTCTACATGATGCTTAATGTTAACATCACCTGTAAAGGTTTGTTTTTCTTCTTTTAAATAACAAACATGTCATACTTACCTTCTCTGTGCAAGTGTTTTGCCCACAGTGTCCCCGATCCACCTTTTGTGGGGTGCCTCGGCAGAACTCCTGACTCCACCTCTTCATTGGGTGCCCCCACGGAGAGGTGCGCTCATGAGTCCTGCTGCTGCATCCATTAACACAAACAGCAGAACTCAGCCCTGCCCCTGGCTTCCGTGTTACTGGATTTGGTTGACAGCAGCAGAAGCCAACGGCCCCTGCTACTATCAATCTATCCAATGAAGACCTGAGACAGCGTCTGGAGCTCATGCACATTGCTGTAACAATCAGGGTCAGGTAAGAAAAGGGGGTCTATGGGGACAGCTGCAGCACAGAAGGTTTTTCACCTTAATGCATAGAATGCATTAAGGTGAAAAATCATGATACTGTACAACCCCTTTAAGGGCAGCTTTTATAAAGAATGAATCTGTGCTTTAATGATAATAAATACATTACAAAACTTGCCAACTTTGCATTTTTGTGTTGTCAAAAGACACAGATGAACAGGTGAATCCTTTAAAATCATATGAGAGACTGAAAATGCAGCAAATGTATGGGGCTGGATGCTGAACACAGTGGAATAACATCTGGATTCTCCCTTAAACTCATATAGTCCCAAATGTATGTAGGCAGACAGGTGGGCAGGTGGAGCCTACAGGGGAAGATAGGTTGTTTGTCACATCCTCCATGTTTCTCTATTAACTCATTGGGCGCCAAGTACTGGGTCACATGGAAGGCCTACCCCACATGGGTTCTGCTGGGCTCTGTTAGGCACTTTGTTACAGAGTCACTTTACTGCACATATGGGGTGCCTGTGTTTTGTGTTGTCTTTATCAATGCCCTGGGACAGGGCTGAGGCTGCCATGGGGAAATACTTGACCTTAAGGTGGGCCATCCACGCTTAGAGATGAACATACACAATGCACACTGACATCACAACTGTTCTCCAGTTAACACTTGGCTCCCCATGATAATGAACACCTTCTCTGGAATGTGCATTTAGCAGGGACATGCTGTCCTGTCAAGCATTCTCCACTACTAATCCCCAGTAGCAGAGTGGGCAACGCCATGCAATCTGTGCGGGCTCCATGCATGCACTTGACTCAACTCTTGAACCTTCACACCTCTGTACAGGATGGGAACTTCTGTGGTGCAATCCGCTCCCATTGCTATGGGAGACAGACAGCTGGTGGAAGTAGTGCTGGCAACATCACCCTAGCTGCTAGAGGCCATAGCACCTATAACAGGTTCTCGCTATTGACAGGCTGCTTAAACCTCCGTTACTCTAGGAAACCACTTATGTCTTCACACTATTCCACTCCGTGCTGATGTCTTCATACGTCAATGTGTTTAGACTCATTCAGTGAACTATGTGTGGTGTTTACGTACACTACACTCCTTTCAGTAACTTCAGACCAGGCAAGGACAAAGTTTTAAATGCTTTATTTAAGAAAATGCAAAATAGACATCTCACAGTCCAGCAAATCAAGGCATTATTCTTAGCTAGTTCCCTAACTCTAACTACAGACTTAAAGTGTTTGTTAACCCAAAATAATACAGATCCTGCAGATTAAACAGTGCAGTGTTTGTGCTGTGTAATCTGCCCCCCTCTAAACTGCAAAAAACCTCCCTGATCCCTCCAGTTCCTGTGTCCCCCTCTCTGTGTTGACCACAAAAATCAGGGCTGCTGATTTCTGACTATCGTTGCCTGAGTCATCCGCAGCTGTCCTCTCTGCTCTCATCTCTTCCCCCGCCCCTCTTTCCTGCCTGTCATCTCTGTGTCTGTGTCTCTGTCTCCACCCCCCCACCACTATTCATAAAAATAAAAATTGTAAATTGTCACGGCCAGCCCCTCTATAATAGACAGGCATAGCACACTGTATAATTATTTTATATACATGAGGCTTGTAAATACCAATTTAGTATTATATTCAGGCTGGTCATGGACCCTTGGCTGGTTTCCAGGGCCACTGCAGGAGGGGCTGAGCAGCCATGTGATCTCCCCGGCTGACGTCAGAGGGAGATCTCTGCCCCTCCTGCAAAAGCCATCCATCGGAGCTGTACAGCGGCCGTGAGTCATATGACCGGCCTGAAGAAAGCTCTAAACGAGTACAGTGTACAGGTACAGTGTGCTATGCCAGGCTCTAATAGAGGGTCTGGCAATGTTTTTTGATTGTGGGTTAACAAACATTTTAAGTGCTGGGCCGGCATACCTGCTAAAGTTTAGTCCAAGCACAGATAAGTCCTTTACAAGCATTTCCATGCAGATGTAAGTCCTTCAGAGGAACACCCCAATGTTGATCTCTTCAGGGTGAATCCCAGGTTCAGATGACTCTAAATTTTGATGCTGATAGATGGCCTCCTTCTGCTCCTTGTGGGCGTCATTCTCTTTCACCCTCCCTTACAGGTACTCAATCTCTCTTTTCTTCATCGACCTCTCTGAGGGGTACTCCACATACCAGACCACTGTGCCATATTTATACACCACAGGATTAGTGGGCTGGACCCAGAAAAGAACCCGCCAAAAAACAGAGAACCGGGAAAGGCATTAGCTCCTACCCTCTAGGCTGGGACAGCAGCTAACTAACTGTTTCAACTTCCCCACTTGTTACTTGTTAGTACCACTCAGTACAACACCCAGCCCAGTCCAGCCTCTGCATTTTTCAAGTTGTCATAGACTTTTACAGGCCGCTGGAAGTGGGTTGAATGGTGCACCTGTGCCTTCTGTCCACATAAAAAACACTGGAATCAGATGACTAGGGACTAAATGCCCAGCATGTATGTGACACAATTCCCACAGAGTTCCCACTTTGATCTTCTACCATAACCAATAAGATTGTTGACATTCTCAAGATTGCTATATGGCATATTATATAGTTAAATATTTGTAGGCTTTGCTAGTTATATTATAGCATTATGTACTTCTTTTTCCTTTTTAGAAGCTCTCTACAAGGTCATATTTGTACTTTTTTGCAGTGCATTCTCCACAGTGCACTAATTTTCCCTCATAATGCTATACACAGTTAAAATGATTTTGACAGAATTTAACATTGGAATTTTGCAGACTAAATACTTTAAGTTTTGTAAATGGAAATGTCACAACAACACGTTTCATGATGCTGTAATAAAACAAAATGAGCAATCCGCTTTTATTTTCGGTGGTGCCAGTTAAAGTGAATTATATATTAAGAAGAACTGCAGATACAAAGACTTTACTGTATGTGATCCAAACAGCATGTGATATGTTAATGCTTTACAATAGCAGATGGACTGTAATGCATGACAATAGTACTGGCATTCAGGCATTTGCTTCTAAATGTTCATAATTGTATGTGTGAATAGATTATGCAATTACTATGTATTTGTTCAGCAACTCTGCAGTCAAATGGTAATTTAAAGGCTAAACCTGAAGTGTTACTGAAATGTATGCCACTAAAAAAATCAGATTTGACTGTGACTGTTGTTCTTTATCTGTAGCAGCTGCTTTATGCTTTTCCAAATAGCTAGAGATTTGGCTAACCAGCTAAATAACCCAGCTTGGGTCTACTGCATGGACTGTGTTGACATGAAAGGGCCCGATCAGACATTGGCCCTCATTGGTAGTTATTAGAATTCTCTTTACATGCTTGAACGCTCAGTACCAATCTCTGGCATCAAGGACAAACAGATGTTCCTATTACAAACTTTTCTTGAACAAGTTAAATAAAATAATAGGAAAAAGGGTAATGTTTAATATGGATTTACAGGTACACCAAACCCACAATACTGTGTCTGTAAAATATGATGTATTGCTATAAATTGGTGCAATTTGTGCATCATGATTGCTATTTACATGTCTTGTCAGGGGGCACTTTCCTTAATAAAGCTAGAATAACAAAATACAGAAATGTCCAATCATAAAAATTCATAAATAAGACTATAAAATACATTAACTGTAAATGTACTGTGATTCTAATAACATGGCTGTGAGGGCAGTCAGTAGAATGCCCAGATGAGTTATCCAGAGAGAATAGCTAGTGAATTCAAAGTTCTGGTTGAGACTATTTGCTAACTTTTCTGCAGAGAATGGTTCCCTTATTTTATTGGAAGTCATTGCTGTGTTTCACTGCAGATGAAGGGCAGGCCTATTGCAGCTTACTAATGATCTAGAACGGAAATGTGTTTATTAAAGAGGGATGGTGCTGTGACCATACTAAGGAATTAAGTGCTTTTACGTTTACCTCTTCTTGCCATAGGCTGTTCACAGGGTGTGTGCCAGATGTGCCTGGGCACACCCTAATCCCTCTGTGCAGGAACGACTCCCCTAACTGCCCAGGCTTCCCCCTGTGTTGTATGTAATTTACCAGCCGCTTCCTTTTCCTAAATGCACACAGTGAACAAACTCACTCAATGTGTTCATGCATAACTGAAGCACAGTAAACTGTTTTTACAATGCTTCAGTTTATAAATGAACAGGAAGCCACTCAGCACAAAGCACTTCCCATTCATTCACTGTCCAGTGCAGCTGAGGCTGCAGAGGAATGCATTTGTGTTTGAGCTTTCAGGCGCACACACTAATGCAGGTTTTCTTCCCTCTTTTTACCTTCATACATTTGCATTGCCTTCTGATTGCTTTGCATTCCTGAAGCCAGTTGAGTGTGATGTATATCTTTAGAGCACACCACTGTGCTTTATTATTGTACACTGCTCTTTTCAATTGCAGCAGTGTGAAAGAGCTAAGGCCTTACAATAGCTTTATGAAAAAAATCCACGGTCTGATTTGCACGTACTAGGAAGAAAACTAGAACAGTTACCCATAGCAACAAAATAAATATGCCATTAAAAAAAGTAGAAATCCAATTAGTGTTTTTTAAGAACAACTCAAACTTTGCTGCACATTTTGTAAATAGCCCCATGGTTGGCAAAAACAGAATGTTCTGATCAAAGTGTAATTTTGTTGATTTTAAAGGCAAAACAGCTGCAGATGTATTCCCTCACTGGGAGGTTCCTTCTTGGCCTAATGTTTGTTGGATTCATCCTTTGGATTAACCACTTTACTGATGCATTTCACTAAAAATTTGGGTAGATTTACATTTGATGAAAATAACAAAAATGATTCATAAAAAATGTGGGCTGGCTTAAAGCCCATTTAAGCCATACAGCCCAATCTCTCCAAAGACTGCCCACCATAGCTACTTTCTCTGCCACAATATGAAATTGCAGTAGGAAGAGGGGAGAGAAGAGCTCCAGTTTTTTTTTCACCACCTGGAATTTAGCCCTGCCCTCTGGATCCAGTATGAAATATAGCTGTCAGGCTGTGGCTGTGGCAGGGTACACAGGTTGGGGCACGGGTTGCAGAGAGCACTGCTGTGCAGTTAACTGCTGAGCAGAAAAAAGAACAGGCTGCAAAGACTCAGACAACCAAATTCTTGAGAACCCAGAAAGCGTACAAAGCCTTAGAGATTATGCAGTATGGATTGTGAACTCTATACATAGAGAACCCTGAGGATCCAATAAGCACAGGCTTGACAGGAGAGGCCCAGAGTGTGATCTGACCTCTCATCTGGCCTCCCAAGAATGACCCACATTTGGACACATTTATATATTTCTGTTGCATGTATGTGACTGCCACCAACAGCATTTAGTTTAAGGGGATTGCTACACCCTTTCCATGATGGTGGTTTGCATTCCATTAGTGTGAAAAGCAAGCACTCCAGCAAGTACACCTCCGGCACACCATACATCATTTCTTCCACTGGCCAGTGGTTAATTTAGGACCCTAATGCAGCGGATATGATCTACTGAGTGCTGCATCCCTCAGAGTTCTTTTAAGACTACTTGCTTCATCGTATTGATACTTATTCCATAGTAATACTGTATGTATTTAGTGTTGGGTTTAACAACATTATTGTCACTATTTTTTTAAACTAAACTTATCTCTGCAGGGTTGTTCCTAGTCCTAATAAATCCCTTAGCATTGTTGCTTGTGTGTCGGGTTCAGTTCAGAGTTGGTTGTCACAGGAAGAGGCCTGATGACTCAACATCTTAGTAGCAACCTAGGGAGTCAGTGCTAGACATGAATGCGTCACTCAGGATCCTTCTGGTCTTTTTCGCATAGTTATGATTGTGTCAGAAAATGAGAGCCAAACCATAAAGATTAACACAGTTCCCCACCACCTTTGACGTTTCTGCACCAATATCACTAGGACATCCTCCTGCCTCTTTTTGTACTGTTGTGGTAATATTTACAAAACATCTGGAGGAAAATTCCTCTTCCCACTGCTTTCCCCCAGATTTATTTAAGCAAGACACTTGCTCCATCTGGGTAAAGATTTTGGGACCTGGATAGATCAGGTGACACAAACTGGAAGAATGAGAATTTGTCAACACCATCAAGAGATATAGGACAGTAGACCGCCTATGAGCAGTTGCTTTGGACATTATTCACAACTAGGGATGAGCCGAACACCCCCCGGTTCGGTTCGCACCAGAAATTGCGAAACAGGCAAAAAAATTTGTGCGAACACGCGAACCCTATTAAAATCTATGGGACTCGAACATGAAAAATCTAGAGTGCTCATTTTAAAGGCTTATATGTAAGTTATTGCCATAAAAAGTGTGTGGGGACCTGGGTACTGCCCTAGGGGACATGTATCAATGCAAAAAAAGGTTTTAAAATCAATCGTTTATTCAGGAGCAGTGGTTTTAATAATGATTAAAATGAAAAAATAAAAATGAAATATTCCTTTAAATACTGTGCCTGGGGTCCCCTTAGTATGCCTGTAAAGTGGCGCATCTCTGTGATGTTTAGAACAGTACCACAGCAAAATGACATTTTGTAAAGGAAACATTGTCATTTAAAATCGCTTGCAGGGGGCGTGGCTGGCTGCGGACTGTGATGGCTGCTTGATCTCATAGCTCCGCTCAGCCTGGGACAATTAGCAACTCCAGCATTGGACAAATCAACATATCCCCCCTAAATACCATCTCAGGGGAGTCCTACTACTCCGGGCTACAACACGCTCAAGTTTGGGAGCGAACGCTGCTCAGACGGAGGACCGAGAACGACGGAGCCTGGAAAGATGACACTACTGTCGACCTCCATCCTCCTCACAGCAAGCTGGGTGAGAAAGTTTAACATCCATCCTAGACTCCCTGCATCCCCTGCTCGCGGATGAGATGTGACTGACACAATTCTGAAACCGGAGGGAATTATTGTGAAGACCGTAGTGGAGCCCTCACATCTGCATTGGCCGCCATCTTGAGGCCTAGCAGCGGCCCCCAGACAGATCCGCTTGGACTCCTGAAAGCTGCAGACCAGGGCACAGACTACCTCCACACCCCCATCCTTCTACTGCATGCCGCTCCTACCCCAGCATAGGACAGGGAAGACGTGGGGTTAACCAAAGACACATCACTGGCAGCGGTGGGGTCGGTCCGGCCGCCATTTTGCGGCCCAGCCGCAGATCACGAGGCAGATATAAACGGGTCTCCACTGTCAGAAAGAGAAACAACCCAAGACACATCTTCTACCTGCACCCCTCGCCCGCTTGTGACCCCACAACTCACAACACAGAGATCACCGCAAGGAAGCGGAGAGGAGACACCTGGCATCAGGGGATAGCTTGAGACTGGCCGTTATCTTACCGCCTAGCCACAGAGCCATAAACGGGCTAACATAGAACTCTGCTGCCCGTACATCCCTATACTGTGTGCTATTTAGCTGACCACAATAAGGAAACAGTGGAGGCGCTGAGCAGGGACACATCACTGCCTAACCTGGTGCTGCAAATTAAAACGCATTGTTCCTGACAGGTGATAGACACGGCACCTGTGGAACATCCTGCTCCTGCACCCCCTCCCTCCTGCCGCACAGATTCCACTCAGATTCCAGGCACAGGAGTGGTGAAATTGTCCGGAGACTCACCTCCAGACAGGTTAGTGTTCTGATGGTGAAACAACCACTTTTACCATATTAACCGGCTACATATAGTCACTACAGCATACCGACAGCCTACCCTCTACATGGCTGACAGACCCTACACCCACGTACTGGGCACAGGACCCTCTCATGCTGGAGCCCCTGCTGTAGCCCGTCACCCAGGACATTAACCAGGCGCTTCCTGTTTACCAATTCATATCCTGTTGTAGAAGAATGTCAGCTCTCAGTTCTCTGCCACCATACCAAAAATTGTGCCGCAACAACAGTTTACAGAATTGGAACACTTTCCGAGACACCCTCTATACCGCTCTTGCCTCATATTCTCCTATATAGATGGAGATAAGACACTGTTTGACTCTGAGGTATGCCCAAGAAGAAACTTCGAAATACAGAGAAGACACGTCACTTTTCTGAGTTCTTTCACGGTCATAACATGCAAAACACCCAGGCCTGTACTGGAACAATTCTTCCTAATCTATTACCACAAATGCCGGAGGACCAGTGAGACCTGGAGAACTCGCAGATAAATATGGATAGTGCGGAGAATGGCACCACGTCTCAACAGAGCTCACTAACAGACAGAGGCAAAAGGGCTGCTCAATCTCCAGCCCAGTCCTGGTCTAAAACCCCACTGTATAAAAAGCAGCATTGGGAAGAAATAACAGATCCTGAAGGCTTACAGGAGTCATTGGCTGCACACCCTGCCACAGACCAACCACCATCTGAACAAACACTAAAAATGATGCTGCTTTCACTTCAAAAAGGCCTAAGAATTTAACTATTCACGTCACTTTCTTCCCTCCATACCAGAGTGGACCAAATTGAGGAGTGCACAGATGCACTTGAAAACCAGGCTACAGCACAGGCCTCTGCTTATGAAACAACATCTGAAACCCTAACCAAACAATCGGAAGAACTTCATTATTTGCAAGCGAAAATAGCAGACCTCGAGGACCACTCTCGAAGGAACAACATCAAGTTCAGAGGCATCCCCGAGTCAGTGAAGCCATCAGACATAACACAATACATCCAACAGCTGTTCCTTAAACTCGTCCCCTAACTATCGCAGTTGGACATAACTATAGATCGGGCACACATAATCGCAAAACCCAATTACTTACCGGATTCTATCCCAAGAGATATGCTGGCACGCATTCACTTTTTCCACATTAAAGAGAAGATTATGTTGGCACCCCGAATGACCAAAACGCTACCCGATGCATACTCTACCATCTCCCTGTATACAGATATATCGGCAGCTACAGCGAAAAAAAGAAGAGAATTTGCCCAAGTCACGACTATCCTCAGAGACCGCAACATCCCTTACAAATGGGGCTTCCCCACGAAGCTTGTGGTAACATTTCAATCTCAAATGACCAATATCTTAACACCCAAAGAGGGTATCAAACGGCTACTAAATTGGAGGGTTATCTCTACACCTCCAGCGCCACCACCATCTGAACATCGCCCACTAGGTCCTCACAATACACAATGTCTCAACACCAACCGACTCCCTCCTCGAGCTCAGCAACAATATTGAAGCCTACTTAAACCTGGTTCTATCTAGGTCCTACCATGAACTATAACAAGAAGACTGCTATCTCCATATGTCCCAGATGAGCATGCTATGGTTTGTTATACTTTGTTTCATTATCATAGTCTACCTGTCCCCCTGCTCCAGTATAGAGTGCTAAGCACCCCCAGTTACTCTTATCCTGCAACCCGGAGTTGATTATTATCACTGCTATAGGTAAGATCTAGTAACAGTTTAACCAGACCAATTGCTACGACTTGTAGCAACAACAGTTATATTGTTGTGTTGTTTACCTTCTTGTTAGTTCATTTGTTATTACCCCAGAGTTGTGCTCATCCTACCTTGACCTTTGGTGTACGATAAAACAGGTGTCTTCTCTCTCGTCACACCTCTACCACTTTTGAAGTAAAAGGCACAATTTCCCATATGGCTATTAACATATCTTCACTTAATGTAAAAGGCCTAAATTCCCCTTTCAAACGCCATCTTTTGTGGAAGGAAGCCTTAATGTTAAAAGTAGATATTATGTGTGCTCAAGAAACACACTTCTCTTCTCTTAAGCCCCCCACATGGTCCCACAATCAGTATCCACATTGCTTTTATGCCAACTCCACTAAAAAGAAAGCTGGGGTCCTGATAGTGATACAATCCACAGTAGCATTTCAATTGATCCACTCCGAAGTGGACGCCCAGGGCAGGTTCATTATCCTTCACGCTTCTTTCAACTACCACATTATGACTGTGGTTAATATATATGCACCTAACACCCATCAACTCCAATGTTACAAGACTATAATGACAAAACTTCAACCTTTCTGCCAATTGCCCCTAATCCTCTGTGGGGACTTTAATTAGATCATAGATCACACTCTGGATTCCTCCAACCCCACTAGGAAACAATCCTCAGCTCTCCCTAATGTTCTCCGCTCAGAAGAGCTATTTGACCGATGGCAGTGCCTCCATGACACCGAAAAAGACTACACCTATTTTTCGCACACCCAAAAGTCCTACTCTAGGATAGACTTGTTTCTAGTAGACAAGCATACTCTACAAACCATTCAGTCTGCAACTATTGGCCACATTACGTGGTGAGACCATGTGCCAATCTCAATTCAACTTTTTCCACCCAATCCCAAACAAACGGGGAAAATGTGGAGACTAAACACCTCCTTGATTACTAAACCGCTGCTACAGAAACAAGTTGAATCCAAAATCAGTGATTTCTTCCACATGAACGCTGACTCGGTATCTAATCCGAATACTTGTTGGGGTGCACATAAAGCTTATATTAGAGGTCTTCTTCTTAAACTGGGGGCCCAGGAGAGAAAAGCTTGTAACGATGCCACTACTAAATTGCTTGACCAAATACGGTCCCTTGAGTTAGCTCATAAAGCACAACCCTCACCCAATTTAGAAACAGAACTGAACGCTAGAAAAAATCTAACTACTTACAATCAAATTTTGATTTTGCACTGAAGAGGCTAAAATTGAATTTTTACGCCCATCACAACAAACCAGGAGTGTGCCTTGCAAAGCAACTTAAACATTTAGTACACACTAAAATTCCATATTTAACCTCCCCCCACAAAAGTAAGCTTACTAATCCTAAAGATATTGCTGACATATTCAGCCAGTTCTACTCTGATCTTTACAACCTAACTGCTAAGACAGAGACGACGCCTCCCACGGCACCCGATATCTCAAAATTCCTGGATGATCTTTCCCTACCCTCCTTAACTCAGGCACAATTGGACCAAATCTCTGGTCCAATCTCCCTGGCTGAATTAAATCAAACCATTGCTTCCCTGCCTCCCTATTTACTGCAATCAATTAACTATACATTCACCATGGGTACGATCCCTCCTGAAGCCCTTGAGGCCATCATCACTTCCATCCCTAAGCCAGGTAAACCACATGATGACCTGGCCAACTACAGACCTATATCCTTGCTGAATTCAGACACCAAAATATATGCCAAACTTCTAGCCACGTGCCTATCCACACTCATCCCTCAGTTAGTTCATCCTGATCAAGTTGGTTTCATTACCAGCAGACAAGGGTCCGATGGGACCCATAGATATATAGACCAACTCCAGTGGGCTGAGCATCATAAAATGCCTTCTCTGTTCATCTCTTTGGATGCAGAGAAGGCGTTTGATAGAGTTGACTGGCAATTCCTTAGAGCTGTCCTGATTTAATTTGGATTCTCTGGTAGACTTCTTGAAGCAATAGTGGCGCTATATACCTCACCTAGCACCAAAGTAGTGACTTCGGGAATACTATCAGATTCTTTCCCCATATCTAATGGCACCCGTCAAGGCTGCCCCCTGTCACCACTCATATTTACCCTTGTCATGGAACCGCTGGCACAGTCACTAACCCTGCCCGCTCGCTCCCTCACCTACAACATACCTTAGACCTCTTCAGTAAAGCATCTCTCTACAAAATCAATTGCTCCAAGTCCTCCGTGATCGGAGTCCACATTGACTCAACTCTTAAAGGCAACGTTGCACAGCTCACCTCCTTCTCCTGGGCCTCCACTCTATCATATCTAGATATAAACCTAATCTCACCAACATCACAACTACTCAACCTTAATCTTTCCTGCCTGATGGCCAAATTGCTCAAAACAATACAAGGTCTGAGCACTGTCCAAGCCTCTTGGGCTGGGAGAATAGCCCTCACCAAGATGTACCTGCTTCCACATGTGCTCTATACCTTTCGAACACTACCTGTTCCGTTCCTGACATCCCACCTCAACAAGTTACAAGCAACCATAAATTCCTACATATGGAATGGTAAACATTCCAGGCTCATCAAGGTTACTCTTTGCAAACCAATCTCAGCTGGAGGCATGGGTGCTCCTAACATGGCAGCGTACTACAAGGCTATCATCCTCGAACAAACTAAAAGCTGGTGGGTCACAGACACCACACTCCCATGGATACAAATAGAGCAAACCGTCCTAAAGACTTGTCCTAAGTTATCCCTCAGTGCGCTTCTGATATCTAACAACAAACCATCCACATACCTAGATACAGTCAATGTTACCCTCAGAACATGGCAAGCAATCACACAACAATCCAAGGGCATACCTCAGAGCCTAATTCAGGACTTACCTCTCCAAACCCTTCATAACACTTTGCAAGACGTACCCCTACAAAACTGTATTGAGGCTGAGATTTCTACAATCGGGGACCTATACATCAACCTACTTGCTTTTCAACATATCCAACACCGATATCACATTCCAAACAAGGACTTTTTTAAATTTCTCAGAATCCGCTCATTACTCTCAAAAATAACCTGGTTGAAAGACCCAACAATGACAAAAATACTACAATTATACGACAGAGTCTGCCCACTCTCCAAAGGCATCTTACTTCTACCGAATGCTCACAAACTCCGACTCCAACTCCAAAACCCCCACTATGATTAAATGGGAACATTGTCTGAACAGTACATTTACCACACAATAATGGTATACAGCCTTGAGTTTACCATCTAAACTGTCCAGATGTTGCACCCACTGGGAAGGCAACCAAAAAATATTCCACGACTGGTATCTTACACCGCAAAAATTGGCCAAAATATACCCATCAACATCCAACCTGTGTTGGAGAGCATGTTACCAACCTGCATCAGCCTTTCATACATGGTGGTCCTGCCCTAAACTGAAAACGCTTTGGAACAATATATCGAAGCTACTGTCCTCCATTCTTCCCGCACCGATCTCACTATCTCCTCAAATGCTCCTACTTGGTCTAGAAATTAACTCTTGGCCTCTACCCACGCAGACTGTTCTATCTCATACTCTTTGCTACCAGATCTCTTTTGGCCAAAAATTGGGAATCACCCAATCTTCCATATCTCCCAGAAATCATTTCAGCTATCAATAACCAATGTGAGATGGAACTCATGTATGCCAAGGCACACCTGCAAATGCCTAAATTCCTGAAGCGGTGGAATCTCTGGCTTATCCACTCCAACTGTACACTGAAAATCTGACTCTTAGGCAACACAACACCCTACAATACTATCCGGAGCAACTGTGATAACCCTGCTCTATGGAATGCACCGGAGTGGCCGACCCTTCAGGATAAAACGCCACTCACTTGCTAGGCAACATAACACAACTCCTCTTTTCCCTTATCAGTGATTACTTCCCTCACACTATTCTCTACTGTATTTCACTATTAGTATCTCGTATTCTAGGCCTGCCAAATTTGAGGTTTCTGCAATGGCCGGTTGTGCCACCCTACACTTTCTGACACAGCATGTTCCCTCTGGGGTGTCAGTGTTGGGCAGGCGCAACTTAGACCGCACCATGCGCCAGGCCTTTAATACATATGTTTGATTCCTGCTCACTATTATGTAACATTGATATATGCACAGTTGTTGGTAATTACTTCTATACAACCCTATTGTACTTCAATGTTGTACTCTTTCCTTTTTCTCTGTATATCTTTGGAAAAAATGTAATAAAAGACTATTGTACAAAAAAAAAAAAAAATCGCTTGCAGCTGTAATGTATTGACGGTTCCCGGCAATATAGATTAAAAATCAATGAAAAAGCATTGTGTTGCCCACCCCAGTCCATACCACGCCGTTTGGTTCTGGTGTGGATTTTAACCACTTCAGCCCCAGAGCCCTTTTTTACACTTGTTTACACGTTAAAATAATTTTTTTGCTAGAAAATTACTTACAAGCCCCAAACATTATACATATATTTTTTTTCAAACACCCTAGAGAATAAAATAGCGATCGTTGCAATGCTTTTTGTCACACAATATTTGCGCAGTGGTATTTCAAGCACAATTTTTTTTTGGGAAAAAAAATCACTTTTTTGAGTTAAAAAATAAGACAACAGTAAAGTTAGCCCAATTTTTTATATATTGTGAAAGAGGATGTAACGCTGAGTAAATAGATACCATACATGTTATGGTTGAAAATTGAGCACACTTGCGGAATGGTGACAAACTCCTGTACTTAAAAAATCTCCATAGGCGACACTTTAAAAAATGTTTACGTTACCAAGTTAGAGGTGCAGAGGAAGTCTTTTGCTATAATTATTGCTCACACTCTGACAATCGCGATGATACCTTACATGTGTGGTTTTGAACACCGTTTTCATATGCGGGCGCAAAATACGTATGCGTTTTCTTTGTTCCACGAGCTTGCTGGGACAGTGGCGCTTTAAAAAAATTTTTAAGACTGTTCCTTTAAAAAAAAAATCTGATCACTTTTATTGCTGTCACAAGGAATGTAAACATCTCTTGTGATAGCCGAGTAAACCAGAAGTGACGTTGCTTCCGGAAATGTACGGAGGAGTCCTAATTGAAACTGATTATGGCTTCTACAGAGACTCCACACAGCCGGTAGATGCGCCAGATCAGAGCTCTGGTCTCCTGGTAGGACAGGAGGCCAGAGAAGAGTGGTGAACGGTGGCGGGAGGGGGGTGTCCCCTTCCGTTGCTTGGGATAACGACCGAGCGTCTCCCGAGCTGGATCAGCCATCAAGACCAGATAGCCGACCGTTTGCTCTAAAAAACGCTACTTCCACTTAAAGCTGCTGCCATTTATAAATGGTGATTTGCTTTAAGTGGTAAGGGGAACCCCATGCCAAAATTTAAAAAAATTGCGTTGGGGTTCCCTCCAATTCCATACCAGACCCTTCAGATCTGGTATGTATTTTAAGGGGAACCCCATGCCAAAAGTTTTTAAAAAATTGCATAGGCTTCCCCCCCTAAATCTGTACCAGGCCCTTCAGGTCTGGTATGGATTTTAAGGGGAACCCTCCAAAATACAAACCAGACCCTTATCCAAGAACACAGCCCTGGCATGGCAGGATGGGGTGGGGATGAGCGAGTGTCCCCCCTCCGAACCATACAAGACCACATGCTCTCCACATGACGAGGGTGCTTTGGGGTCTCATTCCCACAACCCTGGCCGGTGGTTGTAGGGGTCTTATCGGAGTCTGGAAGTCCCCTTTAATAAGGGGGCCCCAGATCCCGATCCCCCATGTGAATGAGTAAGGGATACATTGTACTCCTACCCATTCACCAAAAAAGGAGTGTAATGGTACAAAAAAGGCAGTTTTTGACAAGTCCTTTATTGTATAAAATAGCTTTTCTTCCTTTCTTCTTTCTTCCTCCATCTTCTCCTGCCCCGCTCCTTCTTCTGGCCTTCTGCTTCTTCTTTCAGTCTTCTTTCCTCTCATCATCTTCTTCAATCTTTATCTTCTTCTTTCTTCTCTTTCTCCGCTGCTGCTCCTGCTGCCGCTATTGTGCCATCCAGAGGCGACTCCCAGAATGGGTGGTCTTCAGTTTAATATTTCTTTTATAAGAAGGGGCGGGGCCACCCAGTGAGGTAAATGGGAGACCCCATCCCCTCTGACATCACGTGATGTCACAACGGGCAGGTTTACATCACTGGATGGCCCCAACCCTTCTTATACAATAAATGTTAAACTGAAGCCCGTCCGTTCTGGGAGTGGCCTCTGGACAGCACAGCAGCAGCAATGGGAGTGGTAGAGGAGAAAGAGAAGGAAGAAGACAATGAAGATTGAAGAAGAAGACAATGAGAGGAAGGAATAAGAGTGAAAGAAGAAGTAGAAGACCAGAAGGAGTGGGGCAGGAGAAGATGGAGGAAGACAGGAGAAAGAAAGAAGAAAGGAAGGAAAAAGAGATATTTTACACAATAAAGGACTTGTCAGAAACTGCCTCATGTTTTTTGTACCACAACACTCCTTTTTTGGTGAATGGGTAGGAGTACAATGTACCCCATACTCATTCACATGGGGGGGGGTCCAGATTCTGATAAGCCCCCTCCCACATACCCCCACAACCACCGGCCTGGGTTGTGTGGATGAGGCCCTTCTCCCCATCAACATGGGGACAAGATGCTATGGGTGGACTTCAAAGCACCCTCCCCATGTTGAGGGCATGTGGCTTTGGTACAATTCAGGGGGGGGTGTTCGCTCGCCCCCCCCCCCTCCTGCCCTGCCTGGGCTACGTGCTTGGATAAGGGTCTGGTATGGATTTTGGAGGGGGCCCCCCACGCCATTTTTTAAAACATTTTTGCGTGGGATTCCCCTTAAAATCCATACTAGTCCTGAAGGGCCTGGTAAGGACTTTGGCGGGACCCCCACACAATTTTTTTTATTTTGGTGCGGGGTTTCCTTTAAAATCCATACCAGAAGCAAAGGGCCTGGTTTGGATTTTGGGGGGAGCCCCACACAATTTATTTTTAAGCACTTAAGGACCAAGCCTCTTTTTGAGACTCGGTATTTACAAGTTAAAATCAGTTTTTTTGCTATAAAATTACTTAGAATCCCCAAACATTATATATATAGATATATATATATTTATAACCCTCTAGAGAGTAAAATGGCGGTCGTTGTAAATGTCACACCAAATTTGGGCAGCAGTCTTACAAGCGCAGTTATTTTTGGAAAAAAAAACACTTTTTTGATTTAAAAAATAAGAAATGAGCAAAGTTAGCCCAATTTTTTTCTATATTGTGAAAGATAATGTTATGCCGAGTAAATTGATACCCAACATGTCAGGCTTCAAAATTGCGCCCGGTCGTGGAATGGGGACAAACTTTGGCAATTGAGACTCTCCATCGGCAAAGTTTAAAAATTTCTACAGGTTACCAGATTTGAGTTACTGAGGAGGTCTAGTGCTAGAATTATTGCTATCACTCTAACGATCGTGGTGATACCTCACATGTGTGGTTTGAATACCGTTTTCATATGCGGGCGGGACTTGCATATGCGCTCGCTTCTGCGCGTAAGCTCGGCGGGATGGGGCAATTTAAATGTTTTTATTTTATTTTTTTGTTTATTTTACATGCTATTTTTTATTCCGATTACAAGGAATGTAAGCATTTCTTGTAATAGAAAAAAAGCATGATAGAACCTCTTAAATATTAAATATTAGCTCTTGGACAAAAAGATCTTAGATCTCATATTTACACTAAAATGCAATAAAAAAAAATGGCACTTGCAAAAAAAAAAAAATTAGTCTCATTTAGGAGCATTAATGACCCAGTCAAACAGGTGCAGAAAAAAAGGGCCTTGAGTGTTGGTGGTGGCAGAACACTATAACCCCTCACAATTACTCTTGTTGGCTGCTGTTGTGATTTATTTTAAAAATTGTAATGACATGCCTCAGGCAAACAAGTGCAGAAAAATTGGAACTTAGGTGTTGGTGGTGACAGAACACTGTAACTATACTGTGTATATATATATATTTTTTTATTTCTTACACTGTCTGCACTGACTCTAAATATTATAAACTGAATGAGCTGTATATATAGTTTACACTGAAGGCAGTGTATTATATGTATACTACAGTATATACAGTACATATATTCTTACACTGCCTGAACTGACTTTATGTACTATACACTGAACGAGCAGTATATATAGTCTACACTGAAGGCAGATTATTATATACACTATCCCACAAAAGTGAGTACACCCCTCACATTTTTGTAAATATTTTATTCTATCTTTTCATGTGACAACACTGAAGAAATTACACTTTGCTACAATGTAAAGTAATGCACTCATGCAGCTCCAGACCATGACACTCCCACCACCATGCTTGACTGTAGGCAAGACACACTGGTCTTTATACTCCTCACCTGGTTGCCACCACACACGCTTGACTCCATCTTAACCAAATAAGTTTATCTTGGTCTCATCAGACCACAGATCATGGTTTCAGTAATCCATGTCCTTAGTCTGCTTGTCTTTCTGCCCATTGCGGTGCAAATTCCTGGGCCATTATGTTCAATGGGAGCGCATGAAACAGAGATGTGTTCCGCATTGAACAGGAATATAATTCTCCTCCTCCTACACCGCCACCCTCTTCCACGCCATCTGCGTTCCTCCCCTGTCTATTTCCTGTGCAGAGCGGAGCAGCCATGGCCAAAAGAGGGAGAAAAGCTTCTGCCAAGTGCAAGGAATCAGTGGATTGTGAGGAGCTGATCCAGCTTGTGAGGGACAGAACTCTGACTTATGACACCTGCCATCCTAAATATAAGGATAATGTTGCAAAAAATGTCCTTGGCTTGAAATTGCCGGAAACATTTTGCCAGAGTGGAGCAGTTGCTCCTCCAAAGTTCAGGATGTCAAAAGTAAGTATTTTGTTAACTTTGAATACAGTATTCTGTTAACTTTGACTACCTGTTGATGTCCTGTTTGTTCTAGTTAATTTTATTATTACCAAAATTGTGTACAAATAAAGTGTTTACCCCAACCCAAGGTCCATACCAGGCCCTTATCCAAGCATGCAGCCTGGCAGGTCAGGAAAGGGGGTGGGGATAACTAAGTGGCCACGTACCCTCATGGGGAGTGTGTGTGCTTTGGGGATGGGGGCACGCTGCGCCCCCACCTCAAAGCACCTTGCCCCCATGTTGATGAGGACAAGGGCCTCTTCCCGACAACCCTTGAAGGTAGTTGTCAAGCATAGGCATGTGCAGGGGGTGTGCCGGGTGTGTGAGGCATGATGGGGCCATGACATCTGAGGGGGGTGGAGCCCCCAGATGATGCAGCCGATGGCCTAACCCCAAGCCAATATAAGTCATTCTAGAGAACAGACCAGGTATTAGTGTGGGAGAGAGTGTCGTGTCAACATCAGAATAAGAACAGAGGGAGAACACAGCGGTGAAGACCCTGCAAAAGAGCCGAAGACAGAAGATGGCAGAGATGCCTTAAGATATTTCTAAAATATGTGTAGTGTTTTTTGGTCACACTTTTTGGTTTAGGTGAATGGGTAGGGGTACAATGTACCCCATACTAATTCACATGGGGGTTGGATCTGGGGGCCCTCTTGGTAAAGGGCGCTCCCACATTCCAATAAGTCCCCCACCCGCAGACCCCAACAACCACCTTCAAGGGTTGTGGGGAAGAGGCCCTTGCCCTCATCAACATATGGGCAAGGTGCTTTGAGGTGAGGGGCACAGCGTGCCTCCTGCCCCAAAGCACCCATACTCCCCATGTTGAGGCTACGTGGCCTGGTATGGTTCAGGAGGCGGACGGCCACTCGATCATCCCCACCCCCTTTCCTGACCTGCCAGGCTGCGTGTTTTGATAAGGGTCTGGTATGGATTTTGGGGGGAACCCCATGCCATTTTTTGGGCAGTAAGGTTTCCCCTTAAAATCCATACTAGACCGAAGGGCTTGGTATGCTCTTGGAGCGGGACCCCATGTGGGATTTTTCATTTGGTGGGGGTTCCACTTCAAGATCCCCAGAGCACAAGGTGGCTGGTATTAGAGGTATCTAAGTCGGTCCTGTTCACATCAAAACATTTGGGGATGAATTTACACCAAATGATTTTAGAAGCATTATTACTTCATGTTGAGAATCGGATATATCTGAAATCTACTAATATTCATAACTTTTAAAAAATTGGTTAAACCACACAAAGAATTGTGCATGTCTTATCAGAATGAATTTTATTGTAAAACACATTACACACGATTCTGAAGCTAAGGTTAGCTTAAGTGAGCCAAATAATAGACACCACAAATGGCAACAACATTTTTTTATCTTTTAAAAAACAAAACTAAAAAGAATTACCTCATTTAGGAACAGCCCACTTTACACTTTTTGAAGCACAGGATGTTAATTTTAAGGTTGAATATGTTTTTATTATAAACAGAGTCATGAGTTAATGAGTTAACAAACAGAACAAGAGACATCATCTTGCAAAAGTCAGGTACAAAAAGCTTAGGTTGCCAATGAAGCTCAGTACTGTGATCATCAGTTACAAATATGAAAAAAAAAAAAAAAAGATAGAAAAATGATTGATACAGTGAGCAGATCATAAGACCAAAACTGACAACTGAAATGGCAATCCAATTAATGCCTATTGTGTGAGACTCGTGGTCTCCAGCATATTATCATGCTATACCAAATTACATGACAGTATTAAATAAAGAAATAGAAGGAAAAATAGTGAGTGGAAAAAGAAGGAAAGGAAAGAAAGAAGAAAGAAGAGTAGAGAAAGGGTGGGTCACGGGTTCAAATCCAATTGCTACTCCTAGAATCAATTTGCAGTTCCATTTAAGACTATGTTTTTAGCCTATTCTTCAATTTATTGGAGGATGAATAATGCATCCAAGCTTACCACAGAGATTTGAATTTTTCCCATTTGTCTAGTTCTCTAGCTCTCACTTCCTCCATAAGCATGGTATTGTTAATTTCAGAGATCCAAGAAGACGACGTTGGGGTAACAGTGTTCTTTCAGAGTCTAGATATCAATTGTCTGGCCGAGGCCAGGAAGAATTTGAGTAGAGAGTTTTTTTGATGTTTAACAGAGCCAGGGAGGATAGAGAGCAGAGCAATAGTGGGGGCTGGGGTGAGGGGTTTATCATAAAGCTCCGAATAGATTTGAAAAATCTGTTCCCAGAATGGGTGAATTACCTCACATTCCGACCATATGTGTAGGTATGTTCCTCTCGCTCCGTGACATCTCCAGCAGGCATCTGTTGCGGATGGAAATATATGATTCAAGGTGACTGGATCTCTATACCACCTTGAGATCAATTTGAAGTTTTTCTCCTGTGAATAGCCAGAGATAGACAATTTAAGTGTAAAGAGGAACGCCTTTTGCCATTGCTCGTCTGTCAACACCACACCCAGATCCCTGGACCAGACCCTAGTATATGTCGGGCATGTAGCATGAGTGGCTGCCAATATAGATTTGTACATTGCTGACAATATGTGCCGGGAGTCTCATTCAAGAGACATAGTTGTTCAAAATCTGTGAGTCGTCTATGTACTTGTTGTGAGGCCCAAAGCTTTTTACAATAGGAGGAAACATGTAAGGCTGTCTAACAATTAAGTCTAGTGCTGGGATCTTGGGCACGGTCTACAAAGGTGCCATGGGAGGTGTGTACCAATGAGCCGGCTGTAGGCCAGGGAGATCTGGAGTATGTCCCAAAAGGAAGGAACCCTTCTGCTTTCAGGGAGATCAGCATTGTCAAAGAATGGAATAAGCAGGCTTGGGTCAGTGGACAACTAATAATTGTCCGTCCTGCTGTACCAGATCCATAGGGTCTCACTCTCAACAGTCAGGGGGGAAAGCCCAGGTAAAGCACTGAACGTACCTCCATAACCCCAAAGTAGTGCCAATAGGTCTATAGAGGTCATATCTTGCTCTACCATGCAAACAACTTTAATCGACGGGCGCAGGAACCACTCCAGAAGGCGAGAGTATATCCCGGCTGAGTGATAAATTTCAAAGCCTGGGAGATCCGTACCTCCTTCTGACTTAGGGTAACACAGTAGTTTATGTTTGTTTCTAGGGTGACTCTCATGCCAGACGAACCGAATTATCAGGGACCGCAAGGAGCGAAAGAAAGCAGAAGGTAGAGAGATAGGCAAGGCTTGAGGGAGATATAATAATTTGGATGTCCATTTTCACCATATTTATGTGTCCAAACCAAGAGGTCAGAGTATCACGCCAGGATTTCGTCAGCCTTCTGATCTTAGTGAGAAGGGGGCTATAATTTAGTCCGTATAAATCTTGAAAACGTGCCGGAATACTGGTTCCTAGTAGAGTTGAGCGAACTTCTAGAAGTCCGGGTTCCGCTGGTTCGGCCGAACTTCGGGACAAAGTCCGGGTTCGGGTCTGGACAGAACCCTAACTTTGTCCCGGACCCCGAACCCCATTGAAATCAATGGGGACCCGAACTTTTAGGCACAAAAATGGCTGTAAAATAGTCCTGGAAAGTCCTAGAGGTCTGCAAAAGGAAGGAAATGGGGGTAAGGGTGGGACAAGTGACCTACAGAGAAATGGGGACAGGGAAATAACTTTAAATATTTTTTAAACAATAAAAACATAAAAAAAGCAAAATTGGAGGTGAATGTGGATCATTTTCAAACTGGGTCTGAAAAGTATTAATTAACGGTAGAAGCCATATAACTGTTCTAAAATCATCTTGAAACTGTGTCAAAAAAGTATAAATAAGCTGGGAGAACCCATATCACTGTTCTGCAAACATCTGGAAGCTGTGTGTGTCACTTTAAATAAAACCGGGAGAAACCATACTACTGTTCTGCAAACCTCTGTAAAGTCTGTGTGTCACTTTAAATATAGCCGGAAATAACTGAACATCTGTTCTGCAAACATCTGTAAAGTCTGTGTGTCACTTTAAATATAACCGGGAACAGATGTTCAGTTATTCCCGGCTATATTTAAAGTGACACACAGACGTTACAGATGTTTGCAGAACAGATGTTCAGTTATTACCGGCTATATTTAAAGTGACACACAGATGTTACAGATGTTTGCAGAACAGATGTTCAGTTATTCCCGGCTATATTTAAAATGACACACAGACTTTACGGATGTTTGCAGAACAGATGTTCAGTTATTCCCGGTTATATTTAAAGTGACACACAGACTTTACAGATGTTTGCAGAACAGATGTTCAGTTATTCCCGGTTATATTTACAGATGTTTGCAGAACTGATGTTCAGTTAGTCCTGGTTATATTTAAAGTGACACACTGACTTTACAGATGTTTGCAGAACAGTAGTTCAGTTAGTCCCGGTTATATTTAAAGTGACACACAGACTTTACAGATGTTTGCAGAACAGTAGTATGGTTTCTCCCGGTTATATTTAAAGTGACACACACAGCTTCCAGATGTTTGCAGAACAGTGATATGGGTTCTCCCGGCTTATTTATACTTTTTTGACACAGTTTGAAGATGATTTTAGAACAGTTATATGGCCTCTACCGTTAATTAATACTTTTCAGACCCGGTTTGAAGATGATCCACATTCACCTCCATTTTTGCTTTTTTTATGTTTTTATTTTTTTTTAAATATTTAAAGTTATTTCCCTGTCCCCATTTCTTTGTAGGGCACTTGTCCCACCCTTACCCCCATTTTCCTTCCTTTTGCAGACCTCTAGGACCTTCCTGGACTTTTTTACAGCAATTTTCAGAACTTTCATTAAAATTACCAGAACCCCGGACCCGAACCCGGACTTTTATTCAAAAGTCCGGGTTCGGGTCCGGGTCCCAGACAAATTTATAAATTTTTTTTTATTTTTGTATTTTTTTCGTTTTTACCTCCACTTACACCTAGTAGAAGTTTGGCCCAGACTTTTCATAATTAATTGCCATCTCCGGTATATTGACAAGATTTTAGTAGAAGTTTGACACAGTTTTTTCATATTTATTCGGCCCTCTTGGGTATAGTGACAAGACGTTTGTAGACCTTCGACACACACAGTGAAATTTATATTGGCCCTCTTTGGTATGATGACAAGACGTTTG
>BLSH010233503.1:229088-249744 GCA_018402905.1 Glandirana rugosa | reverse complement strand
GTGATGGGTGATAGAGGGGACTCCTCCGGTCACGAGACTTTATGAAGTCCAGTAATTCCCGAACTTTTTACCTTTCTCGGGTCCGGGTCTACCCAAGTACGGGGATAAAATATTCTGGAAACGCGGAGTCAAATCGGGGCGATGACTGGAATCGGAAATTACGTTATCTATTGAGAGCCAGAGAAAGGGGAGATAAGGATGTCCGTGTTTATTGCCAGTATGGTTTTGGGTTATTTCTGGGACGTAATACATCGTTAATATCCGGATAAAGCGAGGACTTCCGTGCGATCGTTCGGGTTCCGTCCGGACCCGGACCCGGACTTTGTCCCGAAGTTCGGACGGACCAGCAGAACCCGAACTTCCAGAGGTTCGCTCAACTCTAGTCATGTATGATAGAAGGGGGAAGGGGAGAAAGTCGGTTAGTCAGGGTTTTGGCAAGAAGCTTTAAGTCTATGTCAGGAGCGAAATAGGCCTATAATTGCTACATAATGCAGGGTCTTTATTGGGTTTTGGTATGACCGTTATTTGTGCCTGTAGGAATAGAGGGGAAAGAGACCGAGAGTTATCTATTGCATTAAAGGCTAAGGTCAGTAGCGGGGCTAAACTGAGGCGCAAAGGTCTTATAAAATAGGGGCATGAACCCATCTGGGCCTGGGCTCTTTCCATTTTTCAAGCCCTTAATGACCTGAAGTATTTCAGAGCACTGGCCTCCTCAGGGGAGATAGTGGGTAGTGCCATCTCTGCTATGTAAGTCTCCAGGTCTATGCGGCCCTCAGGGGAGTGCACATACTGGGGGGCAGGGTGAAGATTATAAAGTGAGGAATAATCAGAGCGAAATTCCTCAGCAATATCCAGGTTAGCATGTTTTTTAATATTGTCAGGAGAAAGGATAAAAGGGATCCGTGAGCGGTTTAGTCTAGGGTGAAGAACCCAAGCTAGGTGCTTACCACAGTGATTGGCCTGAGTGTAGTGCACAAATCGCCCCCTGTGCCTGGCCACCAAGGACTTTTTGGAGAGGAGACACAGCAAGTCCCGGAGGACGTTGGAGAGTTCTAGTAAGGTGGAGGGGTCAAGAGATCGGTTATTTTAGTAAAGAGTCTGGTGATCTCTGTAGTACGTTCCCGTTTTAGCCAAGCTCTCTGCTGAACGAAAATTCCCCTAAGGACACATTTCAATGCCTCCCACTTCTTGAGGGGGTTTGTCTGATAAGATTTGTGATCGCTAACTAAATTAACGATCGCCTGTTTTATGGCCTGCAGACAAACAGCATCTGAGAGTAAATTATCATTTAGCCACCATGTAAATCCTCGCTTAGCAGGAGGAACGCATCCTAGACTAAAGTGGACTGGGGCATGATCAGACCATAATTGCTGTCCTATAGTGGCAGTCAGTTGGTGGTCAAGGAGGAATTTGGAAATCAAAATGTAGTCTATGCGACTATATGTGGAGTGGGCCGGTGAGAAGTATGTGTAGTCCCTGCCTGAGGGGTTCAAAATCTGCCACACATCAATCAGGGATAATTTGGCGAACAGTGCCCATATGTTAGTCAGGGTGGTCGGGGAGTTGGAGGACCTACTTGAGGAGGCGTCAAGGCGAGGGAGCAGTGTGGCGTTGAGGTCTCCACCCAGGATCACGTTTGTAGTACAGAAGGACTCAAGCTATGAGGTAAAGGAGGAGAGGAAGCGAAGCTGGTCCTGATTGGTAGAACATTTTTTTTTTTCTGAATACTGTCATTTTTTTAAAACCGACACCGTTGGCCACCGAGTAAACCGGACGTGACATCATGCTTCCAGAAATGTAAGAAGGAGTCCCGATTGAATACATTTCCAGCTTCCACAGGGACTCCACAGAGTGGTCAGAAGCTTTGGATCAGAGCTCCGGTATCCTGGCGGGATGGGAGACCGGAGAAGAGTGGCGGACGGTGGCGGGAAGGGGGTTGGTCCCTCTCGCTCCCAGGGATAATGACTGAGCGACTTCTGAGCAGGGTTGACCATTATCACCGGATAGCCAGCCGCCTGCTTTAGAAAATGGTACCAGGGTATAGCCTGTAGCTTCAGGCTATACCCCGTTACATCCACTTAAACCAGCCGATGTTTATAAATGGCGATTCGTGTTAAGTGGTTAAAAATTTTGATGACATGCCCCAGGCAAACAGGTGCTGAAAAATTGGGCCTTGGGTGTTGGCGGTGCCAGAACACTGTAACCCCTTGCAGTTACTCTTGTTTGGTGCGGGAACAGGCCCTGCTGTTGTAAATTAGTTTAACCACTTAACGCGAATCACTGTTTATAAATGGTGGCTGCTTTAAGTGGAAGTATTGGGGTATAGTCTGCAGCTACAGGCTATACCCCCGTAACGTTTTTTAGAACAGGCAGCCGGCTATCCGGTGATAACAGCCGATCCAGCTCGGGAGCCGCTTGGTCATTATCCCAGGCAGCGGGAGGGGACATCCCCCCTCCCGCCACCATCCACCGCTCTTCTCCAGCCTCCCGTCCCATATGGAGACCGGAGCTCTGATCCGGCGCGTCCACCGGCTGTGTGGAGTCCCTGTGGAAGCCGGAATCAGCTTTGATCGGGACTCCTTCGCACATTTCCGGAAGCAACGTTACAACGTCGACTAGCGGCGACGGTTTTAAAAAAATGTTAGTATTCAGAACCGTCGTTTTTGGGGATCTGAATACTGTGAAGTATACCATATATTACTATCACAAGGGATGTTTACGTTCCTTGTGATAGCAATAAAAGTGATCAGATCTTTTTTTTTTTTAAAGGAACAGTGTTAAAAAAAAGAAACAGAAGAAATAAAAAAATAAAAAAACATTTTAAAGAGTGTGAGCAATAATTCTAGCAAAAGATCTCCTCTGCACCTCTAACCTGGTAACCATTAAAAATGTTTAAAGCATTGCCTATGGAGATTTTTAAGTACTGGAGTTTGTCACCATTCCGCGAGTGTGCACAAATTTCAACCGTAGCATGTATGATATCTATTTACTCGCCGTAACATCCTCTTTCATAATATACAAAAAAATTGGACTAACTTTACTGTTGTCATATTTTTAAATTCAAAAAGGTGTTTTTTTCCAAAAAAATTGCTCTTGATAGGCCGCTGCGCAAATACCATGTGAAAAAAAGTATTGCAGCGATCGCCATTTTATTCTCTAGGGTGTTTGAAAAAAATATTTATAATGTTTGGGGGTTTTAAGTGATTTTCTAGCAAAAAAAATGATTTTAACTTGGAAACAACAAATGTATATATTTTAAGACACCACATCAAGTGTACTTGATGTACACCCCCCTGATACACTGATATATAGTGTACACTCAATATGCTGTGTGTGTGTGTGTGTGTGTATATATATATATATATATATTCTTTCACTGCCTGAATGGACGCTATATACTATACACTGAATTAGCTGTATATAGTATACACTAAAGGCATTGCATTATATATACATATATACACACTAGGAATATATATATATATATATATATATATATATATACAGTATATTCTTGCACTGCCTGCACTATCTGACTGTATATAGGTCGCCCTGTCTATCTAATATTTATTTCACTCTACACTAAACTGCCTGCACTAACTGACTGTATATCTATCTATCTATCTATATATCTATCTATCAATTATTTTTTTCACAATAATCCCTAGCTACATTAAACTGCCTGCACGTAGCTTGCTAAGCACACTATCTATCCACACTGTTATTCACACTACATAGAGCCGCTGTACAAGTGGCTTTATATAGTGTGGTCCATGGATTGAGGCTGCTGAGCAGTGATTGGCTAAAAGCACCCTGCCTTTAGCCAATCATATCTCTCACAGCAGAGCGCTCTGTGATTGGCCAAAGCATGCAGGTCATGTGCATGCCTTGGCCAATCAGCGGGAGGCATTTTCCGCCATTGGAAAGCATTATGGGACGCTCGAAGTTCCCGCGAATTCCCCATAATGTTCTAAGTTTGCCGAACAGGCAAATGGGCGTTGTTCGAGTCCAACTTACGTTCGACTCGAATAGCCAACCCATCCCTATCCAAAACCCAGGCACTCAAAATCTGACAGAGGAAGATCGTCAGTAATTACTACTACTACTACCTATATAAATCCTTCCAAAAACTTCAGAAGGCTGTAAGAGCTGCTGGAACGTGAGTTTACCTGGGCTAGTGGTAGGCATATGGTGATTTATCAAGAAAGGGGAAGAGGACCTGATTTGAGTCCCCTCCAAGGAGAAGTGTGCCCTGTTTGTGAGTACCGACCACTTGGAAAAGATGGGAAAGGAATGAGGAAGGATTACGATTGGGGGCGTAGTAGGAAACTACGGTGACAGGTGAGTCTAGCAGCTGACCTATAAGAATTAAATATCTGCCTTCTGGATTGTGTATTTCTTCTTTCACTGTGAAGGGAGCAGATCTGTGGAATGTTATTAGGACTCCTCTTTGTTTTGTGTCGGCAGAGGCCGTGTCGTATTGGGGTATGAGGCATATAAATATTTGGGAGTAAGCTGTTTCGTGAAGTGGGTCTCCTGAAGGCAGATGATGTGAGCTTTTAACCACTTGCCGACCGTCAACCGCAGGTTGACAAGATGGCTCTGCTAGGCAAACCGCCGTCATAAGACGGCGGCTGCCAGATCGAGCACTGTGAGCGCGCACGCGCCGCCGGAGGCGCACTCGCAAGCTCACTGTGTTCCGGGGGGGGGGCCTGGGAGCGGGTGCGGCGGACTCGATCGCCGCCGGCTACCCACGATGCCCCCCCCGGAGTGAAAGAACGGAGGTCCGCGTATGTAAACACGGATCTCCGTTCTGTGAGGGGGGAAGGACTGTGATCACAGCCTTCCTCTATATGGAAGCCGTGATCACTATCCTTCCCCTGCTAGGGCAGCCCACACACAGTTAGAACACGCCCAGGGAACACAGTTAACCCTTAGAGCGCCCCCTGCAGGTTAACCCCTTCACTGCCAATGGCATTTATACAGTAATCAGTGCATTTTTATAGCACTGATCGCTGTATAAATGTCAATGGTCCCAAAAAAGTGTCAAAATGGTCCGACATGGCCGCTGCAATATCGCAGTACCGCTAAAAAACGCAGATCGCCGCCATTACTAGTAAAAAATAAAAAATAATAAAAACCCCAGAAATGAATTCTCATCATCCATAAACGTGGCAACTTTTGCGCAAACCAATCAATAAACGCAGATTGCGATTTTTTTGATCACAAATATGAGGAAGAATATAAATCGGCCAAAACCGTTGAAAAAAATGTTTTTTTATATTTTTTTTTTTTTGGATTTGTATTTTAGCAAAAAGTAAGAAATTTGGTTTTTTTTGCAAAATTGTTGCTCTTCTTTTGTTTATAGCGGCGATCAGAAATGACGCAGCGGTGATCAAATACCACCAAAAGAAAGCTCTATTTGTGGGAAAAAAAGGACGCAAATTTTGTTTCGGTACAACATCGCACGACCGCGCAATTTTCAGTTAAAGCGACGCAGTGCCGAATAGCAAAAAGTGCTCCGGTCCTAAAGTGTGAAATCCTTCCGGGGCTGAATCGGTTAAAGAGGCAAATGTGTGGAGGGCCTTATGTCTCTTGCATGGAGAGTTTAACCCTTGGACATTTAGGGAAAGGATATTCAACTTAGCCATGGGGAGGTATCATGGAAAGCGTAGGTGTAGGATTCGTAGCTGAGGGTTGCCTCCTCCACCCGGTTTATAAAGGAGGGATGAATAAAAGGGGAGAGATAGAAGAAGAGAGTGAGGAGCGAGAAAGAAAGGTCAAGAGTGTTTAAGGAAAGGGAGTAATGAAAGAGTGACATACCGTCCAAGCAGGACAATCTGTGCTGCTCAGAGGGGAACATGTTGCCCAGGGAATCCCCACTAGGGGAGTCGCCGGGCAAAAAGATGGGGGTCGCAGTGACAGACAGCCAGAGACCATGAGGCCTAACGGTGTGGTAAGATTGTTTGTTGTCTAAGGCCAGGCCATAAATACAGTAGTGAACTACTGAGTAGCTTGCTAAAAGTTATAATATTAGTGTGCGCCAGTGAGTTTAGCTGGGGCACGTTAGGGCAGTAATTGTGTAAATACAACAAGTAGGTTCAGAAAACACAGTGTGACTGAAATATACATTGTGTATGTGAGTCTTGAGATTCAAACAAAGCTGATATGTATAAAGTGGGGTATCATAAAATCGTTATACCAGTGAGACAATAATTGTGAAGGTGAATCTGAAATGATCTACGTCTGGTGGGGTAGGAGGGAGGCATCTAGAGAGTCACATACTATTTTAAAAAATGCAAGTAATTGCAAACCATGTACTATAGACTCTAACCCAGCGGGAAGACTCCCTGTCTGGGTATCACGTAAGGGTCCAGTCTCTTCAGACCGCCCCTAATAGGGGACCAAAGAGAGTGGCTCACCTTTAAGGCCCAATTAGGCGGACTTAATAGCCCTATTTAGACTTAAGAATACCAATTATCAAGAGGGCAAAAAAAAAAAAAGACTTCTTAGGTGCCGTCCGTAGCTTCTCAAAATAGACTCGTTGGCAATAAAAATACAACTATGTAAACAGAACAATAAGAAAGGGATAACGTTGAAAAAATCAGAGAGGGAGCTTGAGTTATGTTGACGGTCAGAGTTTGAGTATTCCAAGCTTTTCCAGCTTTTCCCACTGCTCAGATAAGCTCCCCCATAAACAACCAAAAGGAGGGGGAAAGGTTTAGGTTTATAACATACCTAAAAGAGCCAAGAAACCATTTACACTTTTCAATAGGGTCCGTAGTTCTCCATATTGCAGTATGAAACTGTGGGAAAGTGTTGCAGTGTCAAGTAGACAGAGTCAAAAAAATATTCACCAAGTAGAGGTGTGCAGTGGCCGCACTAGGGTGGTATATACTTTCAGTCCATCGAATCCGAAGGGTCCTGGTGGGTGACTGCAATCCTACTTCTTTTTGAGGAGGACGATGGGGTGTGGGTTGTTTTCTGAGGCGAGCAGGAGGCTGAGCATCGGTGGGTTCCTTGTGAGGAGGTTGAATCAACAGGAGTCAGGTGAAGGTCTTGAAGGCAACTCTGGAGGTCTTCAATCGTCTTGCAGATGTGTTTATGGCCCTGATATGTGAATCTTAAGGCAAATGGAAAGCCCCAGGAGTAAGTTATACGCCTCTGCTGGAAAATTTGTAGGTGAGGCTTGAAGGCCCTCCGTTTCGCAATAGAGGTCTTAGATAGATCTGCAAAGAGTTGGTATTCATTACCTTGAAAGGCGAGAGAGAGTTTTTGTCTAGCAGCAACCAAAAGCTGTTCCTTGGTGCGAAAGTAGTGCATCTTGGCAATGATGTCCCGAGGTGGACCATTTTGCTTGCGGGGGGCCAGAGCCCTCTGTATTCGGTCTATTTCTAGACGATCAATTGGAATAGAGGGAGCCAGCTCTTGGAATAAGGCTGTAACTGTGGACTGAAGGTCATTAATTGCTTCTGGGATGCCTCTAATTCTTATATTAGAGCGTCTGGCCCTATTTTCAAATTCTTTCAACTGAGACTGCAGGTTTAAGTTCTCGTCCTTAAGGGGCTCAAGTTCATCTGCTTGAGAGGAGAGGTGGTGTTTGAGTTCATCCACCCTCTGCTCAAGTTCTGATGTATGCTGTCCCAGCTCCCTTATTTCCTTAGTGAGCCTGTCTGTAATCTGATCAGATGTATGCTTCAGTGCTCGGTGAAGCATCTTTTCAAACTGCTGTAGTATATCAGCTTGCATGTCCCCTTGTTGTGTGCAAAGAGGGGATACCAGGGATTCTGTGTCCGATTCCCCCTCATCTGGGTGGCTGAGCAAAGGCTGCTTAGGCGTTCGGGGGGTACCTGCTCTGGCGGCGGTTGGTGGCGCCATCTTGAAAGAGGCCCGAGCCAGGGCCTCGCGTATTGTTTTGGTCCGGAGCTTCGCTTTTGGGCCTATAGCTACCATTCCGGCTGTGCCCCGGGACTCAGGAGAGCTTACAGGTACGGTGCAGCGCGGTACTGGTGGTCTGGCTGATATTCAGGCAGCCGTCGGTCTCATAGCTGCACGGAGCTCTAGAGCGGCATGTCCGTCTCGTCGAGCTGCGCACATACGCCCCAAAAGCAGACAGATTGGGGATCCATTCCCCATCCATCTGGCAGATTAAATGGCTGTCAGGTATAAACAAACAGGCAATCCGTTTAATTTCATCTGCCCATAGAGGACAGCAAGCTTTGTCTGTCTGCTCTGTAAAAGTGGAGCGGACACAGACATGCCACCCCCCTGCTTAGCTGTGATCAGTGGACAGATTCCTCGCTGAGCTGGCAAAGTCTGCCCCATGTGAAAGGGGCCTAACTTTAGGTGTCCTAGATGTGTGGATGCTGCTGCGATATATTAACCTATTTGTTTAGTTTTTTACATTTTGAAAAGGTGGTGCCTTGAGATTGTGCAGAATTTTAAAGGGTGCCTTGACTGAAAAAAGGTCGAGAAACATTGTTCTAAAGTGTCACCAAAGAAAGAGAGGACTGAAAGCTCAGTTGTCCAGAGCTGTCATCATAGCTACTTCTAATAAACTTTGAGGCTGGGTTCACACCTATGCAAACTGTATGCGGCTTAAACCGCATGCAATTCGCAGGACACTTGAAAGCACATTGTTTTCAAGGCATCCAGTTCACATATGTGCGATGCATTCGCAGTCTGCATTGCACAGAAAATGGTTGCTGTTTCTGTGCAATGTGGTGCGAGTTCCCAGCCCATTGTGTTCAATGGGAGCGCATCTAACATGGAGATGTGCTTCGCATTAAACAGGGCTCTTCCCCCTGCTCACTGCACCCCCCCCCCCTCCTGTCAGCCGATATGCTGTGAGATCGGAAAGGAGACGCTGAACAGCACCTTCTGTCCTTCTCACAGGCATTGGGACTGAAATTCACACCTGACTGGTGTGAATCCAGCCTCCGATAAATTGGTAGGCCCATAGTGTCTGTTCAAGTGAAGAGCATCTAACTGAGGGCTTTCCTTAACTTGGGTGTACAAGTGACTCTGCTATAATGGAACTTTTATGACAACCACTTGAGGCACCTGCTTTGTGAATGGAAAGGTTCAGAGATCTGGGGGCATTGGAGCAGGGAAGTATCCTAAACCACTTTAATACTGCCCTATAGCCAAGAGATACTACAGTGCAGCTTTCTCATTTTGGGAAGGCATTCATGGACGTCCTCCCAGAACGCATCTTCCACGCACCCCCTGATCTGTGCATCAGGCATGCTCTGTGATCACTGTGTTCTTCGGACACAGCTGATCACAGATTAAGGTAATGGGCCAATCCCAGCGGCCCTTTACCATGTGATTAGCCGTGCCCAATCACAGCTGATCACATGTGAACAGATTTGGAGGTTATCAGCAGTCTTTTCTTCACATGCTGTGTCTGTGTGAGAAAAGGATTGCCTATAAGTGGTAAACCTGTCAGTATATTGTTTATACTGATCATCAGACATGAGGTCCCCCCAAAATCCATAACAGATCCTTATCTGAGCAAGCAGCCTGACAGGTAAGGAAAGGAGGGATGAGTGAGTGCCCTGCCTCCTGAACCATACCAGGCCACATGCCCTCAAGATGGGTGTATGTGTGCTGTGGGGCAGGGGGACTCTTCCCCCACCCCAAAGAACCATGTGTATGGGGATAAGGGCTTCATCCCCACAACTCTGGGCTGTAGTTGTGGGGGTCTGTGGGCAGGGGGCTTGTCGAAATCTAGAAACCCCCTTTAACAAGTGGGGCCCCCAGATCCCCCATGTGAATGAGTGTGGGGTACAAAGTACCCCGACCCATTTACCAAAAAAGTGTCAAAAAGTAAAAGAGACAATTTTTGACAATTTCTTTATTAAAAAATACAAAAATAGTGTCCCTCGATATAGATCCATTGTCAATCACACCACCGCTGAACCCAAAAAATAAAGAATTCTCTGTTGTCAACTAAGACAAACTGCCAAATGTCTGGCTTGCCATTTCACAGTTATGATATAGGTAAGAGCGGGGCCACCTGGCAATGTCACCTGGTGGCATGCACTGGTTGGTGATGTCACAAGGGGAGCTTCTTTTTCAGGCCTGGCGGTGGTGTCAGGATTGTGATTGGTGATGGATCTACATTGGGGACACTGTTTTTCTTATTTTTTAATATTTAATATTTTTTAATCATAAAAGGGACCTTGGGGTGAAGGGGGGGGGCAAAGCCCCCACCTCAAAGCACCCACCCTCCCATGTTGAGGGAATGTGGCCTGGTATGTGTCGTGGACCTGCTACCCAGTGCAGGGGTACCTAAGGGTTAACACCGTGCAGAGTGATTCCACTGATTGATGCCAGGCTGCCTTATTTAAATATCTCAGCAGCACACAGACTCAGCTGTCTGATCTGCAGCTCATACCTGTTCCTCTGACTATCTGTTCCTGAGATGCAATCTGTTTCCTGTGTTTGACCCGGATTGTTTGACTACGATTGATCTCTGTTATCCTGACCCTGGCTTGCCTTGTAACCTCGCTTATCTCTATATTTACTAATATCCTGTTGCCAAACCTTTGCCTGTATACTGAAGATTCTTTGCCTGCTGTTTGTGTGTGCTTGATCATCTGTTACTGAACCTGGCTTGTCTGATCACGTATCCAGTGTCTCCACAGCTCTGCATCTACCAGCTTCCTGTTTCCTGCTTCCAGCCTGCTGAGCTGACTGCACCTGCTGGTTACTCTGGGAGATCATCAGCTGCACAAGAGGCAATCCAGGCACTTATACCACTCGGCTCTTGTGGACACTGTTCTTATCATTGGTGGTCCCTGAGCCGGGTTGTACGCGAGACCTTCCTGCTGCACATCAGGTTCACCCATCAGGTACATGACAGTATGGTTCAAGACAGGGGGTGCTCACTCAGACCCCCTTTCCTAGCCTGTTGGGCTACACGCTCGGATAAGGGTCTCGTATGGATTTTGGGGGGGGGCCATTTTTTTTCTTTTTCATTTTGGCATGGGGTTCCCCTTAAAATCCATGCCTGGTATGAATTGGGGGGCACTCCACACCATTTTTTTTTTTGCACTTTTTTTATTGCCAGCAATGTTTTTTTTTTATTCAGCTGTCAGCAGGGAAGCCCATTGACAGCTGATGACTCATCAGTTGTTAAGTATGAAGTGAAAGGCTTCCCGGCACGCTTCTTAACAACTAGCTATTTACTGCACCCTGATTGGGCAAAGCCTTGCCCAATAAGGGCTTAGAATGCACTCACAGAGTGCATTGCAGGGCGTTTGGCAGGGTGAGCACCCACCGAACGCCATGCAAATTCAGGTGTTTGCCAAACAGGTGACTAGGGGATGTTCAGGCCAAACTTTTTTGATCAGCCCAAACTGTTTGCCCAACTCTAATTAGGAGTACCAATTACCCTATACTCATTTACATGTGGTAGGAGGGGTATCTGGGGGTCCCCTGATGTTAAAGGGGGATTCAAGTTTTCAATGGGCCTCTTATCTGGAGAATCCTACAACCACCAGCCAGGGTAGTGGAAAAGTGATCTTGTCCTTGTTAACATGGGGACAAGGTGCTTTGCCAGGGTGCCCCCCCTGGCAAGGTACCCTCATGTTGAGGACATGGGCCTGGTATGGTTTAGGAGGATGGGCACACACCCATCACCTTCCTTTTCTGGCCAGCCAGGCTGCATGGTTGGATTAATGGTCTGGTATGGAATTTTAGGGGGACTTTCCATTTTTATTATTTTTGCACGTAGTCCCCCTAAAAATGTATACCAGACTTTTTGCAATAGGATGTGGTACAGCAAAAATGTCCGTTACAAAAATACTCCCTAGAGGATGATGCAGGTGTGCATTTCCTTTCTACTGCTCTTGCGCACTTCTTTCCTGGAAATCAAATGTATTTTTTTTGGCTTTACCTTAATTTATGAAACATGCAAAACACCTTAAAGCATTACAATTAGTTGTCAGGAAACCAAAGCATTAATTTATTTGTTTTTTATCGTTGTTAGAATTACAGTACTCAAGAGGCTTCCTTTGTGTTTGCTTTAACTGTCAGCAATGTCTTAAATCCTGTTGCTATAGTTACTGAAAAAATACAGTAACAAGTTGGCAAAGCTGATTCTGCTTCAGCATCCTTTCCAGTTCGCATTGCAGATTCAGTTTAATAACCCAATTTAATAATGTGTCTGAATAATGAAAAATATATCTATATACTGTATATACACACAGTATATATATTTATTTTCATTTGTTAAAATGCAGTATTCCTATATTCACTAGTTTAACCACTTCAATAGATGTCCAGTCAGGATAATGAACCCCCCCGCCCGGCCATTATTTGTCAATAGGCCGGACGGGGGGTTCATTATAGTGACTGGATGCCTATTGATGTCCTCAGGATAATCCACGATCGCGGCGATCGGTGGTGTCGTGGGTCATTCTGACCCACCGCATTACCAACCGGGGTAAAAGGCTTCCATCAGAAGCCTTTTACCATGTGATCAGCCGTGACCAATCAAATAGGAAGAGCCATTTATCAGCTTTTCCTCTGCTTAGGTCTGTAGACTTGGACAGTGGAGAGCCGATCGGCTGCTCTCCTGACGGGGGAGGGGGCTGCGCTGAATGTTTATCAGTGCAGCCCCCTCAGGATCACTCCACTGGACCACCAGGGAGCCAACCAGGACCACCAGGGAGCCCCCCCCGGGACACCATGAGGAGGCCTCCCAGGACCACCAAGGAGACAACATGGAGGCAGCTCAGGACCACCAGGGAGCCCCCACTAGACCACCAGGTAAGGGAAATACAGTGCACTGTAGGGATGGCACTGTGCCCATATATGATGCCTGCCAGTGCCATCCCTAACAGTGCTATATGCACCTGTGCCCACCTGTGCCACCTATCAGTGCTGACTATGAGTGTCCATCAGTGTCGCATATCAGTGCCACATATCAGTGCCCGTCAGTGTTGCTTATCAGTTCCGCCTATCAGTGCCCATCAGTGCTGCATATATGTGCCCTATCATCAGTGAAAACGTATCAGTGCCACCTCATCAGTGCCAATCTGTAGTGCCTCATCAGTACTTGTCAGTCTAGCCTCATCAATGCCCATCAGTGTAGCCACATCAGTGCCCATCAGTGAAGGAGAACATTTTACTTATACAAAGATATGTGACAGAAACAAAGAAAAATATTTTTTTTTTTCAAAAATTTTTGGTCTTTTTTTAATTGTAGCACATAAAATAAAAACCGCAGGGGTGATCAATTACCATCAAAAGAAAGCTCTGTTTGTGGGAACAAAATTATAAAAATGTTGTTTGGGTACAGCATCGCACGACCGCGCAATTCTCATTCAAAGCGCAACAGTACTGAAAGCTGAAAATTGGTCTGGGCGGGATGTGTTTTAAGTGCCTGGTATTGAAGTGGTTAAGAAACTTGTTTGAAATGTTATTATATCACGTTTTTCTCAGTTTAAATACAATCCAGTCATCTTTATTTGAGAGGATCTGATTTTATTTTCCTTTTTTCTCTCTTGCACATATGAGAGTTAATCACTTCCCAGCTGCGCTATAGCCAAAACACAGCTACAGCTCAGTTGTCTTGTTCTGGGAGGGCGTCTACAGACGTCCTAACAGAACCCCGCCTCCTGCAGTGCACATTGGGTTCACTGTGTGACAGATTGGGGTAAAGGGTCAGTCACAGTGGCCCTTTACCAAGTGATCAGCTGCGTTCAATCACAGCTGATCCCATGTAAATAGACATACTGGTTATCGGCAATCCTTTTCTCTCACTCAGTGCTAATCAGTGGCTATTAATACCACTTATCGGTGCTCATTAGTGTTGTCTATCAGTGCCTATCAGTACAGCCTCATCAGCGCACATTAGCAAAGAAAAATAAATTATTTGTAAAATTTTATAAAAGAAATTAAGACACTTGTTGGTATTTTTTCATTTTTTAACAAAAAAACCCCAGTGGTGAATAAATGCCACCAAAAGAAATCTCTATCTGTCTCAAAAATGATAAACATTTCAAATGGGTACAGAGTTGCATGACCGCACAATTGTCTTTCAAAGTGTTACAGCACTGAAAGCTAAAACTTGGCCTAGGCAGGAAGGGGATGAAAATATTAAAAGTATTAAAACTGCAAAAAATGTGCTGTTTTGTTATTGGCTATTGTGAAATGATGCTGGGTATGAGTGTTTTTTGACATTTAAAATGCATAGTTATTCCCACTCACATTGCACATGGCTGCTGTATTACATAATTTCTTGTTTTTTCATGTTTTTTTTCTCTTTGGTTACATTTTTTATAGATAATTGGTTGGGGAGTGGGGCACACAATTACTAATGAATGTGTTCAATAATTTGCATTAATAACTGTTGCTAACATTTTATATGTTCTCCAGAGGCGTTGCTAGGGGGTGGCTATTGGGGCTATAGCCCCGAGTCTGGGGCCCATAGCCCCGAGTCTCTTACCGAGTGGATGCAGTTCTGCAATTAGCAGATATGTCCTGGTCCAGAATGCAGGAGGCAGGGGCAGACTGAGCCGTGGTGGCTCCAGCTCCACCCTCACCTCCACCTGACTCTACTCCTGGTCACTAGTTGCTAGAGCTGCCTAGTGTCTAGCAACCAGTGACATCACAGCCACGACTCCCTCCCTGCCCAGCATTCAAAGCAGAGGATGGTTCCACTTCCTCCTCCTCCACGCTAGTTCTTGTGGGGCCTAAAGAGTTGAGTCCAGCCCCTTGTCATGGTCCTGGACTGCAGCAGACGCTGCTGGTCTGGTGGCGGTGGGGTGCAGGGCAGTGGTATCTTCAAGTAGGGAGGGGGAAGCCTGGGCAGCCGGGAAGAGCCCAGGAGGGAGTGAGAGAGAGAAGACGACGCCTCATCACAACCCTGAGCAGCATCCCCGGTGCCTCCCAGAGCCTGCACTCCTTCTCCAAGCTCCTCTCCTAGCTCGCTGGGACTGTCATGGAACAGGAAGAAAAAAGGCTGAACGAGGAGGGGTGGGAGGTAGGTGGATCCCACATACCTACCCACACAGGCAGAGGCTGGGACAGTAGGGACTGCAGGCAGGGCTAGGGGGTCTCTTTCACCCCCTCTTATCCACCCCCCCCTCTATCTCTGATGTGTGGGAAGGCTCTCTGGGGACCCTGATGTATGGGGAGGCTCTCTGGGGACCCCAATTTATGGGGAGGCTCTCTGGAGACCCTGATGTATGGGGAGGCTCTCTGGGGACCCTGATGTATGGGGAGGCTCTCTGGGGACCCTGATGTAGGGGGAGGCTCTCTGGGGACCCTGATGTATGGGGAGGCTCTCGGGGGACCCTGATGTATGGGGAGGCTCTCTGGGAACCCTGATGTAAGGGGGGCTCTCTGGGGACCCTGATGTATGGGGGGGCTCTCTGTAGAGCCTGATGTATGAGGAGGCTCTCTGTAGACCCTGATGTATGAGGAGGCTACCTGGGGACCCTGATGTACGGGGAGGCTCTCTGGGGACCCTGATGTATAGGGGGCTCTCTGGGGACCCTGATGTATGGGGGGCTCTCCAGGGACTCTGATGTATAGGGAGGCTCTCTGGGGACCCTGATGTATGGGGAGGGTCTCCGGGGACCCTGATATACGGGGAGGCTCTTTGGGGACCCTGATGTAAGGGTGGGCTCTCTGTGGACCCTGATGTAAGGAAGAAGCTCTCTGTGGACCCTGATGTAAGGGGTGCTCTCTGGGGACCCTGATGTAAGGAGGATCTGCACTCAGATATGGGGGGCTCTCCAGGGACTCTGATGTATAGGGAGGCTCTCTGGGGACCCTGATGTATGGGGAGGGTCTCTGGGGACCCTGATATACGGGGAGGTTCGTTGGGGACCCTGATGTAAGGGTGGGCTCTCTGTGGACCCTGATGTAAGGAAGAGGCTCTCTGGGGACCCTGATGTAAGGAAGGGGCTCTCTGGGGACCCTGATGTAAGGAAGAGGCTCTCTGGGGACCCTGGTGTAAGGGGTGCTCTCTGGGGACCCTGATGTAAGGAGGATCTGCACTCAGATATGTAACAATATTTATATGTATATATACACACACACATGTATTTTATATACACGTGTATGCCCGCTCAAGAGTATGACTTTCTTTACTTCGCTGCTATGGGCTCTAGCCCCAGATCTTTTGTAGACTTAGCAACGCCCCTGATGTTCTCCTTTTAGCCTTACAGGAGATGGGGTTATTCAGGGCAATCATGCCTATTTTACACTTAAAGTGGTTTTAAAGTCACAACTAATAATTACTTTGATTCTGTTTTAGGTCCATGTTTAGTACAGTATGTGTGTTTTCTTAAAATTATAATTCTAAATATCTTATTTGCACAGGGCTTCTGTGCAGTCATGGGTCCTCTCTTTGTTTCCCTTCCTAATCTAAGAGACTACAGTGGTAGGGGCTGAGATTCCCTTCTGATGTATGCAAGATGCCAGATGGAGGGCATGTGACCGCAAAGCAGCCCTGTGCAAAGAAGGTATGTAGCATTATAATTAAAATAAAAGACAACACACACACACACACACACTGCACTAGACATGGATATAAAACAGAGAGGATCAAAGTAATTAATGGATGTTTCTTTATAAGCACTGAAGCAGCTGCAGAGAATAGTATTACTCAAGGCAGGAGAGGAGGGCGGGTAGTAAATCGGCTTCACAGTTCACACACAGACTATTGAAATGATGGGGAGAGGGGGTAGAGTCGGCCGCCGAGGAAGATGGCCACATGAGGAGAGAGCTCCTGGCCCCTGCAACGGCTCTCGGCCACATACAGCGATGGTGGACAACTTAGCTGAGTCCCAGCACCTTCTATAGAGCAGTGAGCCTCCTCCACGCACCATGAGGAAGCAAAAATCTCTCTCTGGTCCCTGCAAGCTGACAACATACTTTGGCCCGGCCAGAGCACAGGAAGTCCAAGATGCCGCTGGGCGGAGCCAGCTGCGGACCTCATCACAGCACAACTCCCCACATGGATCTCACTCCCAGGGCAGCAGCCATTCCTCACACAGGGACTCACCTGCTTCCAGCCCTGTTAAAGCTAGTTCCAAGAGATCACTGTCAAATCAGTATGCACGTGAGAAGGGGCAAGAGGATTTGTCTGGAGACTCCACACATAAGTTTATTGACTGCATAGAGGATTATGCCACTGTGGGACAACCACTTTCTGACAAAACTCTCAAAGATATGCTGGTGTATCTGAGAGGATCCTTGCATAGGGATATAATATCCATGCTCACGCAGATTTGGAGAGAGGTGGATGACATAGGTGAGAGAGTGCACAACATTCAAGAGAAAATGGTGGATCTTGTGGTTGCTCATAATGAGCTAGTGGATGCCTAATGAAGCAGACTAGGAATTGCAGGCAATCAAAACAAAACTCCCAGATTTAGAAGATTGTTCTAGGTGGAACAATGTTACGTTCTGAGGCATAACAGAGAACATTCCTCCATCTGAGCTCCGCAATCATATTAAGCAGTTAATTTCAGCCCTCCTCCCTGATGTACCAAAATGTGAAATTACTGTTGATAGGGCGCATAGACTTCCTAAGCTTCCTTTTCTTCCCGACAATGTGCCACGCGACGTAATCACCAGGATTAATTTTTATCACGCTAAGGAACACTGATGAAGAGCTAAACCTCTGTGGGGAAAAAGCTCCTGGCTGACGGTATACATATCCCTCACCATGAGTATAGAAGGATCTCAGTATGCTCAAGTTGTACAGGAGCCCTGTAGCTCAGATGAGCTATTACCCCCAACACTTATGCAGAAATTTCTGCTAGCCAATACTTGTTTCTTAGTTTTGTTGAATGACTGTTGTAATTTTTGTTTAAACTTTTCTAACTTTTCTGATGACACTGATGATGCTGTATCCAACTTCTGGAGGACATGGTTTCTAACAACTACATTCGGATGGAAGATCTTGAATTAGTATTTCCAAACAGGGACTTTGTCCCTTCTTTTTACTATGAGAAGCATTACTCACTACATAGAGCATTTATTCATTTCTTCACATGGCTCTTAAAATTGTATACCTAAAGGCCCATAAGCCACCAAAGGGTACCCATAAGCTGTTCCCTAATGTGTTTATGCCCAATGTGGAGGTCAAGAAAAGAGGAACCTTAATTGCTATCAAAAACTCTATTTCCTTTACTCTACATACATCTGTTTTGGACCCGCAGGGCAGGTTTATTATCCTGGTTTGTGACATCAATAATACTACTTATACCATAGCAAATCTATATGCTCAGAACTCCTGTCAAGTTCCCTTCTTAAAAAAGGTCATGAAGAAAATGCAGCAAGTCCTCAAAGGCTACCTTCTTCTCTATGGGGATTTCAATAACATTGTTGACAACAATCTAGATACAACTGCTCACGCACGGGCATGCTCAAACTTGCAATCATTTCTACATAGCGAGGATTTGTATGACATTTGGCGATGTTTAAAATCCTACAGAGAAAGATTATACTTCTTACTCTGCTCCTCACAAGATATATTCCCACATCGATCTTTTTGTGTCAGACCTACAACTACTGTCTAGGGTTGCACTCTATTGTGTGGTCAGCTCATGCACCAATATCAATTTTGCTAAATGACTCACAGTCCACCAAACCTGTTTACATGTGGCGTAATAATGTGAACCTATTTTCCAGGTGCCCATTTAAGGAAAACTTGAGGAGGAACATTTTGGAATTTTTCAAAAATAATGTTTCTCCTGAAGTTTCATTTTCCTTTCCATTTTTGCTCATAAGGCCTTAATTAGAGGTCTAATGATACAAATGGCGACCAGGAAAAAGAGGACTAAAATGAAGACATTGTCAGATTTAATGGCAAAAATTAAACCGCTAGAGTCTTAACATAAATCGTCCTTGTATGAAGACAAACTAAAGGAATCAATGCAATGTAGAAACGAGTTGCAAAGCATTTTAATAGTGAATCAAGAAAAGGCATTAAAGAAATTCAAAGATTTACACTACTCCCAAAATAAAAAAGGCTGGCAAATTTCTTGCAAATCATCTTAGGCATAGACAAGCCAAATCTAAACCGGTCTTCATAATAGACCCTGTAACACAAACAAAGGTGTTTCACCCAAAACATATCTCTAATGCATTCCAAAAATATTATAGTGAGCTTTACAATCTGAACAAAGATTCAGCAACTCCACAACCAACTGAGTCCCTAATATCTACTTTTTTGAATTCTGTTTCTCTAACAAGGGTATCCAAGGAAGATTTAGAAAGTCTTAACTCCCCTATTACAGAAAATGAGGTTCTGGCTGTTATTAAAACCCTACTGAATAACCAAATTACCAGGAGCTGATGGTTTCACAGCCAAATATTATACAACTTATAAAGATGTACTAGCGCCCAATATGCCACACTTTTCAATCTTGCAGCCTCCTTTCCCGAGGAGATGCTACAGGCCACAATAATGACTTTGCCTAAGCCTGGGAAGACTCCTGATTGCCCACAAAACATTCACCTTATATCATTTATTAAATTCTGACCTTAAAATCTGTGCCAAATTGATAGGTCTTAGACTAGCTAAAATTATGCCATATTTAGTTAAAGCAGACCAAGTAGGAATTTTGCAGGGCAGGCAGGCACCAGATGGTACCCACAGAATTCTCAATCTTCTTCAAATTGCTGAAATGCATATTCATGGCCCTCAATGTAAAAAAAAGCATTTGATAGGGTGCACTGGGGCTATCTTTACGCTGTACTGCGCACATTTGGACTACAAGGTTTTGTTGTTTTGGCCATATCAGCACTCTACTCTTCCCCTTCAGCAGATATTTTTACATCAAACGCAGACCCCTTTAAAATTACAAACGGTATGAGACAAGGGTGCCCATTGTCCCTTGTCCCCTCTGATTTTTACACTAGTAATGGAGCCCCTTGCAGAAGCACTAAGAAACCATCAAGCAGTTACAGGAATTAATGTAGGAGGATATCAACATAAAATTTGATTATTCGCGGATGATGTGATGTTAACATTAACTAATCCAGAGTCTTCCCTAGCAACAGTGCAAATGATCATTGAGGAATTGAGCAAAGTATAGCACTATAAATTGAGTACAACAAAATCTATCATAATACCTGTAAATATCACAAGTAGAGTTGAGCGAACCCGGACTGTAAAGTTCGGGTCCGTACTGAACTTTGGGGTGTCCGGGACCCGGACCCGGACTTTTTTTCAAAAAAAGTCCGGGTTCGGGTCCGGGGTTCTGGTAATTTTAATGAAAAATCTTAAAAATGCTGTAAAAAAGCCCAGGAAGGTCCTAGAGGTCTGCAAAAGGAAGGAAAATGTGGGTAAGGGTGGGACAAGTGCCCTACAAAGAAATGGGGACAGGGAAATAACTTTAAATATTTAAAAAAAAAATAAAAACATAAAAAATGCAAAAATGGAGATCATCTTCAAAATGGGTCTGAAAAGTATTAATTAACATTAGAGGCCATAGAACTGTTCTAAAATCATCTTCAAACTGTGTCAAAAAAGTATAAATAAGCCGGGAGTACCCATATCACTGTTCTGCAAAATGTGTGTATCACTTTAAATGAAACCGTCAATCATTGCACATCTCTTCTGCACAATTATTTCAAGTCTGTGTTTCACTTTAAATCAAACCGTCAATCATTGCACATC
>BLSH010233503.1:207303-219336 GCA_018402905.1 Glandirana rugosa | reverse complement strand
GACTAGTACACCTACCGACTCTGTCATAAAGAAAAATGCCAAGTCGTTGACCCCATCCCTATAAACGGACGACTTAAGTGGACCACCACATGACGATCGTCTAACCGACGTTCATGATCAACACCGTGCGTAACGATAATCTCAACTCGTTTGAAGATCTTCAGGCCCAAGACGACCAAGCCGGCTTGAAGCCCTGTTTCAGGCCCAAACCCAGGCCTGTCTTGGGCTTGAAACAGGGCCTGGGGCCTGGGGTAACTTTATTTACCTCTGGGCCTGAAAATCCATGTTTTTTACAACATTTTATCAGGACCTTCCAGGATCTCCAGACCAGTTTGAAGATGATTTTAGAACAGTTCTATGGCCTCTAATGTTAATTAATACTTTTCAGACCCATTTTGAAGATGATCTCCATTTTTGCATTTTATATGTTTTTATTTTTAAAAAAATATTTAAAGTTATTTCCCTGTCCCCATTTCTTTGTAGGTCACTTGTCCCACCCTTACCCACATTTCCTTCCTTTTGCAGACCTCTAGGACCTTCCAGGACTATTTTACAACATTTTTTGTACCTAAAAGTCCGGGTCTCCATTTATTTCAATGGGGTCCGGGGTCCGGGACAAAGTTCGGGTTCTGTCCGGACCCAAACCCGGACTTTGTCCCGAAGTTCGGCCGAACCAGCAGAACCCGGACTTCTAGAAGTTTGCTCAACTCTAATAGCAATGCGTGCCACAACTAGTACTTGCAGCCAATCTGCTAGCAGTACACCACCAGGTGAATTCAGCAGGCAAATATCCCTACCCCAGTTGCTGAACCGTAAAAAGAAATACTGTCTCAGCCATCCACATGATCAGCGTCTTAATGCTAGCTTGGCCAAATTGCTAGCACTCCAACTGCTGCCTTTTCAGCTGGTAGACTCTGCCCCTTTCATGAATTTGTGGAATATGCTGTCCCACAGTAGCAGGTTCCCAAAAGACATTTATTTTAATGTAAGGCCATTCCAGCTCTCTACCATCATGTAGAAGGCAATGTTTTGGCCTTGTTGGACAGTGCGGTCAGCAGCAGGGTTCATATTACCGCTGACTCATGGTCCAGCAGGCATGGTCAAGGACGTTACCTTTCCCTCACAGCACACTGGGTAACTCTGCTGGCAGCTGGGAAGGATGCAGTGATTTTGCCACATCCACCTCCTCCACCCCCTCCTCTTCTTCTGCAGAATTGTCCTCTGAACCTGCAGTGCTCCCTGAGCATTTGAGGGGCTATGCAAGCAGACAGGCTAAAAGATGCCATGCAGTGCTTGAGTTAGTCTGTCTTGAGGACAGGAGCCACACTGGGGAAGAGATTCATTCAGCTCTGTGGGGGCAGGCTCAGAGGTGGTTGATGCCATGGTAGCTTGAGCCAGGAATGGTTGTATGCGACAATGGCACCAACCTTCTCTCTGCCCTCCGACTGGGACAATTGACACATGTTCCATGTTTGGCACACTTGTTGAATTTGGCGGTGCAGCATTTATTGACCAGGTACCCAGGCTTACCAGTAGAGTTGAGACATCTGGATGTTCGGGTTCGGCGGGTTCAGCCAAACTTCACGAACTTGACGTAAACTTGACCCCAAAGACCATTGAAGTCAATGGTGACCTGAACTTTTGGGCACTAAAATGGCTCTAAAAAAGTTCTGGAAAGGGCTAGAGGGCTGCAAAAGGAAGCAAAATGGGGGTACGAGTAGGACAAGTGCCCTGCAAACAAACATGGATAGGGAAATAACTTAAAATCACATAAAAAAAAATGGAGTAGGAGGTTGAGGAGGCGGTGACCGTGGCAGTGTAGGTGGAAGTGGCGGTGGAGGAGGAGGTAGCCAACACTGTTTTTTGTTTGTTTGGTTTTTTTTCCTAATTGGGGTAGCCCCCAAAAATATTGAGACATATTAAAAAAAAAAAAAAGAATACGTTCACTTAAGTATACCAATGGCTGTGTAAGGCCGGTATAAATGTCTATTCTGCACAAGGTACAGGCACAGACAAGTCTTGTGGGATCCATGCCTGGTACATTTTAATAAACGTTAGCTTGTCCACGTTGGCTGTGAATGACAGGCGGCTGCGCTTATCTGTGATAATGCCCCCTGCCGTGCTAAACACACGTTCAGACAATACAATGGCTGCAGGGCAGGCCAGCACCTCCAAGGCATAAAGGGCAAGCTCAGTCCATGTGCCCAATTTGGAGACCCGGAAGTTGAATGGGGCAGACCCATCAGTCAGTACGTGTAGGCGTGCGCACACATACTGTTCCACCATGTTGCTGAAATGCTGCCTCCTGCTAAGACGTTGCCTATCAGCTGGTGGTGCTGTTTGTTGTGGCGTGCTGCTGACAAAGCTTTTCCACATTTCGGCCATGCTAACCCTGCCTTCTGAGGTGCTGGCGGTGCCACAGCTGCGTTGGCGACCTCTTCCTCCTCCTCCTCTGCCTTCGCCTTGTGCTTCCACTGAGCCCCCGGTGTCATTTGGGAGTGCCCTCAGCAGCGCGTCTACCAGCGTGCGCTTGTAGTCGCTCATCTTCCGATCATGCTCCAGTGAGGGAATTAAGGACGGCACATTGTCCTTGCAACGGGGATCCAGCAGGGTGGCCACACAGTAATCAGCACAAGTTACAATGTGGGCAACTTGGCTGTCGTTGCGCAGGCACGGCAGCATGTAGTCGCTTATGCATTCCAGGCTGCCCAGAGGCAAAGACAAGCTGTCCTCTGTGGGTGGTGTATCATCTGTGTCCTCCGTATCCCCCAGCCACGCTCCAGTGATGCCCACGAGCTGCGTTGGGTGCCACCCTGCTGTGAACACGGTTCCTCCCCCTTCTCCTCCTCATCCTCCAGAACTGTGCCCTGGCTTGAAAAAATTTTACCTGGCCTATGCTGGTGCAGGAACCCTCCCTCCGAGCCACTTGTGAATGACTGACCTGATAACTGTGAAAATGACCCCTCTTCCTCCTCCTCTTCCTCCTGTGCCACATCCTCTTCCATCCTCGCCCAAAGTGTTTTTTCAAGGAGACTTAGAAGTGGGATAGTAACGCTGAGAACAGTACCATCTGCACTGACCATGTTGGTGGAGTACTCGAAACACCGCAATATGGTACACAGGCCTCGCATGGAGGCACACTCGGTGGTGAAGTGGTGCTGTTTCGCAGAGCGACTGACCCATGCGTGCTGCAGCTGAAACTCCACTATTGCCTGCTGCTGCTTGCACAGTCTCTCCAGAATGTGCAAGGTGGAGTTCCACCTTGTGGGCACGTCACATAGGAGTCAGTGAGCGGGAAGGCTGAAGTTTGGCTGCAGCGCAGACAGGCGAGCAGCAGCAGGGTGAGAACGCCAAAAGCACGCACAGACGGCCCGCACTTTCTGCAGCAGCTCTGACATATCCGGGTAGTTTTTTAGAAATCTCTGCACCACCAAATTCAGCACATGCGCCAGGCAAGGGATGTATGTCAACTGGCTAGGCCCAGAGCTGCTACGAGATTTCGCACACCACCAGGCCAGGCTTGAGGCTCAGTGGCAACAACCACTCATCGGTCTGTTGTTCAATGCCCGTCCACAGCTCCTGCGCAGTGTGGTGTTTATCCTCCAAACATATCAGTTTTAAGACAGCCTGCTGTCGTTTCCCCTGGATGTGTTGAAGTTGGTGGTGAAGGTGTTGCGCTGACCGGATGAGGAAGTGGTAGAGGAGGAGGAAGCAGAGTAGGAGGAGGAGGCAACAGGAGGCAGAGAGAAATGCCCTGCAATCCTCGGTGGCGGAAGGACATGCGCCAAACTGCCATCTGCCTCAGGCCCACCCGCCACTACATTTGCCCAGTGTGCAGTTAGCGAGATATAGCGTCCCTGCCCGTGCTTACTGGTCCACGTATCAGTGGTTATGTGGACTTTGCCACAGATGGCATTGCGCAGTGCACACTTGATCTTGCCCCGACTTGTTTGTGCAGGGAAGGGATGGCTCATCTGGAAAAGTAGTGGCGGCTGGGAACCACGTACTGTGGGGCAGCCATCGGCATCTGGTTTTTAAAAATGTCCATGTCCACCAGACAGAATGACAGCATTTCAAAGGCCAGGAATTTTGAAATGCTGGCATTCATGGCCGGGGATCACGAATGGGTAGGGGGGTAGTTCCTCTTTCTCTCCAGTGTTTGGAAGGTGGACAGCTGTAAGCTTCCATGGGACCATGGTGTGAAAATGCTTGGGGACGGTGGTGGACATGGTGGCGTTGCTGTCACATCGTCTGTTTGCTGGGTGGCAGGTGACACTGGCACTGTAGAGGTGGAGGACGAGGCCGAGGCAGCGGCAGAAGAGGAAGCAGGAGGAGGCCGAGACCTTTCTTGGATTTTGAGGTGCTTATTTCACTGCAGCTTGTGCTTTGCATGTAGATGCCTGGTCATGCAGGTTGTGCTCAGGTTTAGAACATTTATGCCTCGCTTCAGGCTCTGATTGCACAGCGTGCAAACCACTCGTGTCTTGTCATCAGCACATTGTCTGAAGAACTGCCACGCCAGGGAACTCCTTTGAGCTGCCTTTGGTGTGCTAGGTCCCTGGGTGCGGTGGGTAGTAGCAGGCGTACTGTCTAGGGGATGGTTGCTCCGATTTTGCAACCTGCTTCCCTTTTTTCTGTGCTGGTTGCTGTGTGCGACCACCACCTCTTCCTCCAAAATGCACACGTCACTCGCATGACCTTCATTCCATGTGAGGTCTAGGACCTCATCATCCTCCACCCACTCTTCACCACTGCCCTCCTTGTCAGTATGCACACTGTAGAAAGCCGCAACGGTTGGCACCTGTGTTTCGTCATCATCAGAGACGTGCTGCGTGGTGTTTCCATGTCCTCATCCTGAAACAGAAGTGGTTGGGCATCGGTGCACTCAATGTCTTCCACTTCTGGGGCAGGGCTATGTGGATGGCCCATGGAAAGCACACCGGCAGAGTCATCAAAAAGCATAAGAGACTGCTGCATGACTTGGGGCTCAGACTACTTGGCTGATTTACAAGGGGCTGAGGTGAAAGACAGATGGCCATGGGGTTCAGGTGCCAACTCTGAGCTTTCAGCAAGGGACCAGGTGGGAGACAATGTGAAGGAACTGGAGGCATTGTCAGCCACCCAATCTACTATCGCCTGTACTTGTTCTGGCCTCACCATTCGTTGACTGCCATTCGGGCCTACCATATAACGTTGAAGGTTCTGTCGGCTTCTCGCACCTGAAGAAGGTGTTTCACGTGTTCCTGTAGCTGGCACAGATTGACCACGTCCTCTCCTTGCAACAGGAGCTTCACCAACACCAGCAGCACCATGACCATGACCACGTCCCTTATTTGACACTCTCCTCATTCTGGACGCAAATGTAATATTTAGCACAAATTGATATTATTTTTTAAACCGGCAATGTGCAATTTTGTGCAAAAAATGCACAGCAAGGTGCAAATGTAGCATTTAGAATTTTTAAAACCAGCAAAGTAGACGCACTTTTTGTTTTTGTGCAAGAAATGCACCGCTGGCCGCAAATGTAGTATTTAGAATTTTTTTTTTTTAAACCAGCAATGCAGACGCACTTTTTATATATGTGCAAGAAATGCACAGCAAGGTGCAAATGTACTATGTAGCACTATTTATTAATAATAATAAAAAAAAGAATAATAAATTATTATTCTTTTTTTTTTTTTAAACCAGCAATGTAGACACAATGTTTTTATTTTTGTGCAAGAAATGCACTGCTGGCCGCAAATGTAGTATTTAGAATATGTTTTTTTTTTTTTAAACCAGCAATGTAGGCACACTTTTTATATTTTGCACAAAAAAAAGAACTGCCAACTGAACTAACTAAACACGATTAAATGAGTGTCCCTGACACACAAGCAGTTGCAAGTGCACTGCACTTGCAAAAATGGCTGCAAACGCCCACCTAACAAACAGAAAAATTGCTTAGGTTTTATATGAGGCACTTTGCTTAGCAAACAAAATGTACTCTAGCAAACAAAAATCTCCTCTAGCACCCACCCACCAATAAATTGCTGTTTTTAACAGATTTTCTAAAGCTAATCTGTTCCTCACACCAGCAGCAGCATCCTCTCCCTACACTAGTATGAGATGATTTTCGAAAGATAATCTGTCCCTCACACCAGCAGCAGCATCCTCTCCCTACACTAGTATGAGATGATGTGACATGCAGCACTAGGTGACTCCAGCTTATATAGAGGCTGGGTCACATGATGCACTGGCCAATCACAGCCATGCCATTAGTAGGAATGGCTGTGACGGCTTCTAAGGGCAAACTAGTGAAAAGATTGTTGATTGGCTGCCCTGCAGCTATTTAAAAGGCGCAAAAAAATACCCAAACCCCGAACCCAAACCCGGACTTTTTCTCAAATGTCTGGATTTGGGTTCGGGACACCCTAAAGTCTGGTACGAACCCGAACTTTACAGTTTGGGTTCGCTCAACTGTACTTACCAGATATCCTGAGGCAGGCCAGAAAAGTCTGTGGTGATCTCCAGCGTTCATACAATGCCAGTGCTCAGCTGGCTCACATCCAGCGGGAATTCAACCTGCCCACCAAGGGGGCCATCGATGAGTACCTCTATGAGCATGGCACCAGGACAGGGGAGCTTTTTTTTTTGACACGTAAGTGGCTAATGAGCAATGATGCATGCACTGTCCTGTCACTATTTGAGGAGACCACAAGGATGGCGAGCAGGGACAATGCATGCATCAGTGACACTGTCCCACTAATATTCCTTCTCGTGCACATGTTTCATGGAATCATGGACAGGGCACTTGAAGAAGAACAGCGGTAGGAGGAGGAGGACTTCCTTTTCTTTCAAGGTCCCCTTTACGCAGAGCGCATTTCTGCAGAGCCGCCAAACACACAGGAGGAGCAGAAGGATTGTGTCAGCCTGTATGTGGAGTATAATACACAGCAGTCTTCAAGGGATCATGGTTTTCAGGCCCCAGAAACCCAAGGAGTTTTACCTGCCTGGGTGGAGGTAGTTCTCCGTGACCCAGAGGACACTCATACCTCCTCAAATTTATGCTACATGAGCTCTCTAATTTCTGAAAAGCCTGCGAAAAGCCCTAGGATTCATGGTATCAATGAGAGGGATCGTTACTGGCTGGCAACCCTTCTTGATCCACGTTACAAGGGTAAAGTTGCAGAACTCATCCTGCCTGCGCAGAGGGTGCAGATGATAAAACATCTTCAGGATACCTTGAAGAAAAGTTTGTGCAACTCCTTTCCAGACCCTGGGAGGTTACCATGTCCTGGCCCTGGTCCTGGACAACATGTTTCTGAAGCGGTCATTCAGAGGCAGAGTGGTGAAGGTGGCCAGCTGAGTGATGCCTTTAAAACATTTTTCACTCCCCAGCACCCAGGCCAGATAGGTTCAAGCAACCATCGTCAGTGTCTGCATTTTATGGTGCAGAAATATCTAGGAGCAAGAGCAGACTTGGAGACCTTTCCAACTGAGCATCCACTTAGTTACTGGCCAAAAATTCCTCAATATGCAATTGAGCTACTGGCTTGTCCTGCATCCAGCGTGCTTTCTGAATGGACAGTCAGTGCTTCTGGAGGGTTCGTAACCGATTAAAGAGTGTGCCTGTCCATAGACTCGGTTGATAGGCTCACATTTATAAAAATAAATCAGTCCTGGATCAGCAGCTATCAAGCCCCTGATGCTGATGCAACTGATTTAAATTTGCTAGGGATCTGGGATCCATTGAAGACTGCCACTGCTCCTATTCCTCCTGTCCATAATCTAGAACAATATTTTGTATTTAGGGCCCAGCAACACCCAAGGCCCACCTGGTTTACAGGGGCGTGCCATAACAATTTTTAAACTAATTTAAAGTGGCAGGGCCCATTCCTGCATCCAACAAGAGTAACTACAAGGGCTTACAGTGTTCTGGCACCGCCAACACCCAAGGCCCAATTTTTCACCACCTGTTTGACTGTGGGGCTTTCGTCACAATATTTAAACTAATTTACAACATCAGGCCCTGTTCCTCCATCCAACAAGAGTAACTACAAGGGGATACAGTGTTCTGGCACCACCAGCACCCGAGGCCCAATTTTTCACCACCTGTTTGACTGGGGGATTTCATCACCATTTTTAAACTAATTTACAACAGCAGGGCCCACGCCAAAATGTAAAAAAATGGCGTGGGGTCCCCCAAAATCCAAAACAGACACTTATCTGAGCAGGCAGCCCTGGCACGGCAGCAGGGAATGGGAACGAGCAAGCACCCCCCCTCTGAACCATACCAGGCCACATGACCTCAACATGGGGAGGATGCTTTGAGGTCGTCCCCAAGGCACCTTGTCCCCATGTTGATGGGGAGAAAGGCCTCACCCCCACAACCCTGGCTGGTGATTGTGGGAGTCTGTGGGCAGGAGACTTATCAGAATCTGGAAGCACCCTTTAATAAGGGGCCCCCAGATCCTCGTCTCCCTCATGTGAATAGGTATGGGGTACATTATACCCCTACCCTTTCACCAAAAAAGGAGTGTAGTGGTACAAAAAACAAGAGGCAGTTTTTGACAAGTCCTTTATTGTGTAAAATAGCTCTTCTTTCTTCCTCCATCTTCTCCTGCCTGGTCCTTCTTCTGGTCTTCTGCTTCTTTTTTTAGTCTTCTTCCTGCTTTCACCTCCGCCGCTCTCACAGCTGCTGCAGCCCGGCCCCTGCGTGTCTCCCAGAATGGGTGGTCTTCATAATGACACTTATTTTATAAGAAGGGGAGGGGTCACCCAGTGATGTATCCGAGTGAACCCGTCCCTTCTGACGTCATGTACTGTCAGAGGAGGCCGATCACCCATTTACATCACTGTCATTATGAAGACTGCCCATTCTGGGAGATACACAGAGCTGCAGCAGCGGGTAGAGTGGCGGCAGTGAAAGAAGAAGAAGATGAAGATTGAAGACGAAGAGGGGAGGCAAGAACACTGAAAGAAGAAGCAGAAGAAGGAATGAGGCAGGAGAAGATGGAGGAGGAAGACCGGAGGAAGAAAGAAGAAGAAGAGCTATTTTACACAATAAAGGCCTTGTCAAAAACTGCCTCTCGTTTTTTGTATCACTATACTCCTTTTTTGGTGAATGAATGGGTAGGGGTACAATATACCCCATACCTATTCACATAGGGGGGCCGGGATTTGGGGGCCCCCTTATTAAAGGGGGGCTTCCATATTCTGATAAGCCCCCCCGCCCGCAGACCCCCACAAGCACCAGCCAGGCTTGTGGGGAAGAGGCTCTTGTCCCCATCAACATGGGGACAAGGTGCTTTGAGGTGGGGGCAGAGCCCTCCTCCCCCAAAGCACCCATACGCCCCATGTTGAGGGCATGTAGTCTGGTACAGTTCAGTAGGGGGGGTGCTCGCTCGCCCCCCCATCCTAACCGGCCAGGGCTGCATGCTCGGATAAGGGTCTGGTTTCGATTTTAGGTGGACCCCATGCCAATTTTTTTTAAAATTTGGTGCAGGGTTCCCCTTAATATCCAAACCAGACCGAAGATCCTGGTTTGGACTGGGGGGGACCCCACGCTCTTTTCTTCAGCGATTTTTTTTTTTTTATTATTCATTTATTTTTTTGCCGGGAACAGGCAAAACATTACAGCCACGATTTTAAATGACAATTTTTCCTACGGAAATGTCATTTTGCTCTGGCTACTAGTCTACACCTCACAGACACAGACTTAGTCTACAGACAGACTAAGGACACCCCCAGGCACAATATTTAAAGGAATTTTTCATTTTTTTTTCTTTAAGCATTTATTTAATTATTATAATTATTGCTCCTGAAAAAAACGATTGATTTAAAAAGGTTTTTTTTCATTGATACATGTCCCCTAGGGCAGGACCCAGGTCCCCATACACTTTTTAGGGCAACAACATTGCATATAAGCCTTTAAAATTAGCACTTTTTTATTTTTTATGTTCCGGTCCCATAGACGGTGTTCGAATATTTGCGCAAACTTTTTGCCTGTTCGCATGTTCTGGTGCGAACCAAACCGGGGGGGTGTTCGACTCCTCCCTATTCAGCACTCTCACATTTTGAATGACAAATTATACCCATATGAAATTTGTGTCCTTTTTTCACACACAGAGAGCTTTCTTTGGTGGTATTTAATCATCACTGGGTTTAATATTTTATACGCTATAAATGAAAAATGACCGAAAATTTTGTAAATTAAATGCATTTTTCTTTGTTTCAGTTATAACATTTTGCAAATTAGTAATTTTTCTTTATAAATTTTGGCCAAAAGTTATACTGCTGCATATCTTTGGTAAAAATAACCCAAGTAAGTATATATTATTTGGTCTTTGTGAAAGTTATAGAGTCTACAAGTTATGATGGTAATCATTGAAATCTTGAAAATTTATCACACCTGATGTACTGACTGCCTATCTCATTTCTTGTGACACTAACAAGCCAAGAAAGTGCAAATATCCCCCAAATGACCCCTTTTTGGAAAGTATAAATCCCAAGGTATTTAATAAGAGTATGGTGAGTTTTTGAAGTTGTATTTTTTCCCACAATTCTTTACAAAATGTAGATTTTTATTCTTTCACAAAATTGTCATAATAACAGGCTATTTCTCACACACAGCATATGCATACTTGCAACTACACCCAAAAACATATTCTGCTACTCCTCCTATAGTGATACCACATGTGTGAGACTTTTACACAGCCTGGCCACATACAGAGGCCCAACATGCAAGTAGCACCTCCAGGCGTTCTAGGATCATAAATTACACGTCATTTCCTGACAACCTATCACACTTTTGAGAGCCCTGGAGCACCATGACAATGGAAACGCCCACAAAATGACCCCATTTTGGACAGCAAACACCCCAATGTATACTCTATGAGGCATTATGAGTAGAGTTGAGCGAACACCTGGATATTAGGGTTCGGAGGGTCCGAACGAACTTTGGGAAAAAGTCCGGGTTCGGCACCGAATCCCGGACCCCGAACCCCATTGAAGTCAATGGGGACCCGAACTTTTAGCCACAAAAATGGCTGTAACAAAGTCCTGGCAAGTGCTAGAGGGCTGCAAAAGGAAGTAAAATGGGGGTAAGAGTAGGGCAAGTGCCCTACAAAAAAATGGGGATAGGGAAAATAAATTAAAATCAAACAAACTAGGAGATGATTTTTAAACAATAATGTGTCACTTACAGCTGAAGCTAGAACCTCTCCCTTTAGAACTAAGAGATGATTTTTGAACAATAATCTGTCCCTCTAAGCAGAAGCCTCTATCTAGTGCAGTCAGATCGCTCAAAGCAGCAGTATGTGAAATCTCAAATTACTCCCACAATCTGATCGTTGTGTACGATCCCACAATCTGATCGTTGTGTATGATCATAACGATCATTGTCTTATGAATGGTTTGATCTGCAATCTGACACTCAAAGCAGCAGTATGTGAAATCTCAAATTTCTGCAATCTGTCCCTCAGAGCAACAGTAGTAGTAATGTCAGGATGCAGGATCAGATGTTAAAATGTCTGCAATCTGTCCCTCACAACAGGGCCATCTAAATAGCATCATGGGCCCCTGGGCAAAGTAATTCTCTGGGGCCCTTACCAGCCTGTCCCAGTTCTGCACCTACTCTCAAGAATTAAAGTATGAATAGTTAATATAAATAAACATATATTTATTAGTACCTCCAATAAAAAATGTTTTTAAACAATAAGAGAACATGCCATAAATCAAAGACTAATATCACAACAAGGGCACAAAGGACACAGTATGAGGGGGGGGGGGGTCAGGAGAGCACAATACTGGGTTTAGGAGGGCACAATACAGGTTCCAGGATGCTGTCCTGGACACAGCCTTCCTTAGACAGCTTAGTAAAAAGAGTGACTGTACCTAGAAAATCTGGGACAGTTGACAAGTATGATGTTATGCAAGATTATCATGGGGCCCCCATGCACCTGGGGCCCCTGGGCTGTGCCCAGGGGTGCCCATTCATTAAGATGGCCCTGCCTCACAATCTGTCCCACACAAAAACGCCGGCAGCTTCCTCTC
>BLSH010233503.1:151621-177728 GCA_018402905.1 Glandirana rugosa | reverse complement strand
CCCCCCCCCCCCCCCCCCACCCCACCCCACCCCCAAAAAAAAAAAAACACAATTTTTTTTCTTTTTTTTTTTATAATGAAAATGACATGCCTGCTCAGCAATTATACAGTCTGTCTGAATAGGATCCTATTCAGTCGCTTATAAATTGCAGCATGTAAATACAGGTTTAATAACTGTGCCGTGCTCACATCTTATCCATCAAAAGAATACAAAAAATAGAATTCAAGGTGCAATCTAATTTAATCTCTCCTTCCAAAACTTTCTGCCTATTCAATAAAGGCTTAAAAGGGTGTCCTTAAAAACTGTTCTATTTTTCAGTCTTCAAACTTAGAAAATAGCTCTAAATTTTCTTTTACATTATTTTATGTATACATTGTAGCACAAAAAGAGAGACTTTGGTGCCTCATTTAAATATGTATAGGAAAAGATAGGTACTAACTGGAGAAATAATCTCCAGCAATCCAGAAATGTGGGCTATAGCGGCACAGCAAGGCCAAAATAAACTAGAACAAAATATAATCTTTATTATACAATAATAAAAAGGATAAAAACATCAGTGTTGTACCCTCTTGATATTGGTAGAATGATACCCTCGAGATATAGGGTCCTGTCTCCTGGAACATGTGGCGTTTGATTTGCTGATGGCGGCCAGATCATAACAGTCCTTATTTGGCATGGTGAGTGTCCTGTAACTATGTCTCTTGGGCATCATTATTTGTATTATGCAAGCTCATGGACATTCTATCAATGTGAGGATTATTTATTACCTGGCTTAGCCTTTGTATTTCTCTTTCATAGAGGGTGGTCCAGCTTAGACCTGAATTAACAATTACATCTCAACTTCTGGCATTACTGCCAGTTGTAGTGCATTCATTCTAGACTATCAGGTCACAGGTTCACAGTTCCAGATCAATGCGTCATCAAGACATCAAACTCTAAATCAACTCCACAGCTGAACGGCTTTGCCGCACCATATTTCCCTGCATCTCTTAACAAGAATGTGAGTGACAACACGAACAGCACCATCCAGCCAGCAGCTCCCTTCACAAAGCCAGAGACTGCAGATACAGTAGAGTTTGTAAAGTACATACTCCACCGTGAACTTACTAAGACAGGTCTCACAAGCTTTGATGACCGACATGAGAGCTATAGAAGTTGGAAATGCTCCTTCAGAACTGCAGTCAACGACCTTGGAATTACTGCTGCTGAAGAGCTAGACCTGCTCATCAGGTGGCTTGGCCCTCAATCTGCAGAGATAGTCAAGAGACTTACGTAAGTCTACATTGACAACCCAACCGCAGGCCTCACCGCTGCTTGGGAAAGATTAGAACAAGGTTTTGGCAGTCCAGAAGCCATATAGAAAGATCTATTTAAACGACTGCAAGGTTTCCCAAAGATATCCATTAAGGACAATCAAGAGTTTCAGAGACTGAGTGATCTCCTCCTTGAGCTCCAGTTGGCCAAGGCAGACCACAAACTACCTGGCCTCAGCTACCTAGACACTTCTCATGGGGTTGTCCCAATCGTCTCTAAGTGGCCATATAATCTACAAGAAAGATGGGCTACACTCAAATCAGAGTACAAAAGGAAAAACAAGGTTTCTTTCCCTGCATTCTCCTATTTCTGTGACTTTGTTTGGAACATCGCAGAGACCAAGAACGATCCAAGTTTCTCTCATGGCGAGTGCTATTCTGCTTCACTTCTCCCTAGTGGCAGCGGCCTGCATCCCAGCTACAGAAACCGTAGAGGTCCAGTGTCTGTAAAAAAGACAGATGTTCTCCCCTCTGCCACCTCAGTTCCAGTCGCAAACAACCAGAGCGGTAAGATTGAAAACATAAATCGCTTATGCCCTATCCACAAGAAACCTCATCCTCTCAAAAAATGTATTGGCTTCAGGAAGAAAACACTCCAGGAATGCAAAGAACTTCTAAAGACATTTGGGTTATGTTTTAGATGTTGTGCTTCCACTGATCATCTCGCTAAAGAATGTAAATCTCCTATGAAGTGCATGGAGTGTGGCCATGACGACCACGTGCAAGCTCTTCATCCATCTGAGCCCAAATCTTTGCAACCTATGAACTCTCCTCCTCCATCAGAGAATGGCGGGGAGAATACAACTCAAGTGACTGAGGTCCCTGCAATATCATCTTCATGTACTGAAGTCTGCGGGGAAGACTTTTGTGGTAAGTCTTGTGCCACACCATGCTTAGTAAACGTGTACCACAAAGACCATCCACAAAAGACTGTTAAGGAGTACGCCATCTTAGATGATCAAAGTAATTGATCCCTAGCATCGTCAGAACTGTTTGAGCTACTTGACTTAAAGGGGAATGTCCACCCTTACACCCTAGGTACCTGCAGTGGCACTACAATGGTCTCTGGGAGAAGAGTCTATGGACTTGTTGTGGCTTCCCTGAAAGGCAAACTAGAGTTATCCTTACCAACACTTGTAGAGTGCAACCAAATACCAGCCAAGAAGGAAGAGATCCCCACACTATCAGCTGCTCTTCACCACACCCATTTAAGGGCTATAGCTGATGAAATACCGCTAATTGATGACCACGCACAGATCCTGCTTTTGCTAGGAAGAGACATTCTAAGAGTCCATAAAGTACACCAGCAAATAGATGGACCTCCAGACGCTCTATTTGCACAATGCTTTGACCTTGGCTGGGTCATCATCGGCAACGTCTGCATAGGTAAGATGAAACTGCCTACCAACATTTCTTCATGCAAGACAAACATACTGCCAAATGGTTACAATACCTACTTTGAGCCATGTCCACACCACTACTGGGTGAAAGAGAAGGTAGGCGACTGTGAGTGGCAACACAACCAAGGCAACACAAGCTTCTTCCCATCTTGTGACGACAACTTTGGTTCTTCAGTGTTCGTTTCAACTAGTGAAAATGATGCACTAGCACCCTCAGTGGATGATAAAGAATTTCTCAAGGTCATGGACAATGAGTTTTCTCAGGATGATTCAAACAGCTGGGTAGCACCCTTACCCTTTCGCTGTCCAAGAAAAAGACTGCCAAACAATCTCCAACAAGCTGTTGCTAGATTTGCCTCCTTAAAGCGCACTTTGAACAGGAAACCTGAAATGAAAAAGAACTTTGTGGACTCCATGCAGAACATCTTCGACAGAGACCATGCTGAGCCTGCACCTCCACTAAAGGAAGGAGAAGAATGCTGGGACCTCCCATACTTTGGCGTGTATCACCCTCACAAGCCAGGCCAAATTAGGGTCGTCTTCTATTTCAGTACTCAGAGCGAAGGCATCTCTCTCAAAAATCTGCTCCTTACAGGACCCAATCTGAACAACAGTCTAATTGGAGTCCTATTCCATTTTAGACAAGAACCTGTAGCAGTGATGGATGACATCCAAGAAAACTGCTTCATCGTCAAGGAAGACAACAGAAATTACCTCAGATTCCTGTGGCACAAAGACAACGACATCACAAAAGAAGTAATAGATTACCAAATGAAGGTGAATGTTTTCAGTAACAGTCCTTCCCCTGCTGTAGCAACCTATGGATTGAGGAGGACAGCCCAGTTGGCAGAAGAAGTGTATGTATCCGATGCTTGTCAATTTGTGGAACAAAACTTCTATGTAGACGATGGACTGAAATCCTTCCCCACAGCAGCAAAAGCAGTTGATCTCCTTACCAGAACACAGGAGATGCTGTCTGTGGAAAACCTTAGACTTCACAAGATCATATCTAATATTTGTGAGCTAATGAATGCCTTTCATTCTGAGGACTATTCAGCCAGTCTTAAGAATATTGATCTTGGATCAGATACACCTCCTATGCAAAGAAGCTTAGGTCTGCTTTGGAACATTACAAACCCTTCACCAAGAGAGTTTTGTCTGTGGTGAACAGCATCTATGACTGGGATTCAAAGCTCCAGTCACCGTCCAAGGCAAGATGCTTCTGAGGCAGCTTTCCACCAAAAACGTAGACTGGGACACTCCTTTGCCTAGTGAGAAACAACAAAGGTAGGGGAAATTGAAGCATTCCCTGCTGTCATTAGAGAGGCTTCAAATCCCACGCTGTTATGCCCCTGTCTCCATTTCAACTGCTGAATGGAGAGAGATACACATTTTCTCTGATGCTTCCGTTGAAGCCATAGCTGCAGTGGCCTATTTAAAGATCTCTGGGATCAACGGAGGCCAATATTGTAGTATTGTTCAGGGCAAGACGAAACTCACACCTAAACCTGCACATACCATACCTAGACTTGAACTTTGTGCAGCTGTGTTAGCGGTGGAAATTGCTGAAGTCATAAAAGGTGAAATGGACATTAAGATCGAGTCCTTTACATTTTACATGGACAGCAAGATAGTACTTGGTTACATTTACAACCAGACAAGGCAATTTCATGTGTATGTCAGCAACAGAGTAGAACGTATCAAGAAGTTCTCTTCACCAGAACAATGGCATTACTTCTCTACTGAATTGAACCTGGCTGATTCTGGGATTAGAGCTGTACCTCCAGCTTCTCTCCAGGATAGTCTGTGGCTGACATCTCCAGCATTCCTATATGAGGAATCACACCTCATTCCTTCTGAGGATTCCTACAAATTGATCAATCCTGAAGACGAAAAAGAAATCAAGACTATGAGTATTACGCTTCATACAATTGTAAGTACAAAACTAAAACTAAAGTCACACCACTTTGAACGCTTTTCAAGCTGAAAATCTGTAGTTAGAGCCGTGGCTTGTTTGATGCATATTGCCAGTTGTTTCAAAGGGAGCTCATCATCAATGTGTCATGGTTGGCACATCTGTTCAGAATGCCCTACAGCTGCAGATATTGTACACACTGAAGAGGTCATCATCCGTTGTGTGCACAAAAAGTAAATGTGACCAAAGGAGGTACTCACGGACTTTCTTCAGACCAGTCACAGAGCTAGTACTTCTGCCTAATCAGTGACTTGTGTATCAGGAACAACTACTTACAAGTCATGGAGGGGAGAATATTGCAATGAACCGCTAAGTACGCTGGGACTTTACATTTCTTCAAATGTCCTACGACCATGGACAATGTTTAACCAAGCCATGGGACTCTTGTTAAATTGTTGGTTTGTATGTTTTCTTGTTTTAGGTTTCAGACCAACTGCTTACAATTGCTTGGACTTATGATTTGATATTTATTGTTGTTGTGTTATGAAATCTAAAGATTTCAGGTGGGGAGTGTCATGTCCCATGACTGGACCTACCTTTGTATATTCCTAGTTGCCACTTTAAATTTTGTTTCCTCTTTAAGATATCTCCCTCCCTCTTTGTTGTGATGTAACCCCTCCTACTCTCCCCTTGCCAGGGGCCATTTTATGTAACTCCTGCTCTAATCACCACACTGCTTCTTTTGCTGTGAGAATTATTGATTTTACCTGCCTCAACTTTGCATTAAACCGTTCTGTGAGAAAACAAACATTTGTTTGACATGCGTCTGCCCTTCCAGTGCTCCTTACTGCAATGGGCAGTTATAGGTGGGGACATGTGACATTTGTTTGTATTGTTGATATATTGGTGAGGCAACACACTGGCACCTTAGCCGCCATTGCCCAATGTGCTGGGTGTTCAGTGTGTTCCTGTACCTTTAAGGAGGGTTGGGCTCCTCCAGTCACTTGCCCTACAGCTATCCATTAAATGCATGTGCTTCCATTGTGGAGACTGTTATACAGAGATAGGTTCTGCAGTATACAGGGTGCCTTGTCGCCGGCCTGCAGCTTACACATGCATTTGCAAATGTGTGTAACCAAACCCCTGTTTTTAACACATACTGTTAGCCAGGTTAATTCGGTTGGTCACAAGCTGGTCAGTAAGTTGAGCTTGGAAATTCTTTGGTTTTTGTTTGACATATCTGGATCTTCTAACATGTAAGTTATGGCTGAGTAAATACTTTTCTGAATGGGCCAGGGTGAAATCACCTCATCTGTCATAGATATTGCATTTCAAGCCTGCGTGCTGGACAGAACACTTACCCTTTTGTGAGCATGGGAATATATCCTGTATTTTATTACTGGGGGCTACATATCAGGCATTTCATTATTGCATATATCTACAGTATCTCCCAAAAGTGAGTACAGCCCTCACATTTTTGTAAATATTTTATTATATCTTTTGTGACAAGACTGAAGAAATGACACTTTGCTACAATGTAAAGTAGTGCATGTACAGCTTGTATAATAGTGTAAATGTGCTGTCCCCTCAAAATAACTCAACAAACAGCCATTAATGTCTAAACCGCTGGCAACAAAAGTGAGTACACCCCTAAGTGAAAATGTCCAAATTGGGCCTAATTAGCCATATTCCCTCCCCGGTGTCATGTGACTCGTTAGTATTACAAGGTCTCAGGTGTGAATGGGGAGCAGGTGTGTTAAATTTAGTGTTATCGCTCTCACTCTCTCATACTGGTCACTGGAAGTTTAACATGGTACCTCATGGCAAAGAACTCTCAGAGGATCTGAAATAAATAATTGTTGCTCTACATAAAGATGACCTATGCTATAAGAAGATTGCCAAGCCCCGGAAACTGAGCTGCAGCACAGTGGCCAAAACCATATAGCGGTTTAACAGGACAGGTTTCCCTTAGAACAGGCGTTGCCATGGTCAACCAAAGAAGTTTTGTGCACATGCTCAGCATGATATCTAGAGGTTGTATTTGGGAAATGTGTGCTGCCAGCATTGTTGCAGAGGTTGAAGGGGTGGGGGGGTCAGCCTGTTTGTGTTCAGACCATATGCCTCACACTGCATTAAATTGGTCTGCATGGCTGTCATCCCAGAAGGAAACCTCTTTTAAAGATGATGCACAAGAAAGCCTGCAAATAGTTTGCTGAGGACAAGCAAACTAAGGACATGGATTACTAGAACAATGTCCTGTGGTCTGATGAGACCAAGATAAACTTATTTGGTTCAGATGATGTCAAGCCTGTGTGGTGACAACCAGGTGAGGAGTACAAAGGCAAGTGTGTTTTGCCTACAGTCAAGCATGGTGGTGGGAGTGTCATGGTCTGGGGCTGCATGAGTGCTGCCAGCACTGGAGAGCTACAGTTCATTGAGGGAACCATGATTGCCAATGTGTACTGTGACATACTGAAGCAGAGCATGATCCCCTCCCTTTGGAGACTGGGCCACAGGGCAGTATTCCAACATAACGACATCAAACACGCCTCCAAGATGACCACTACCTTGCTAAAGAAGCTGAGGGTAAAGGTGATGGACTGGCCAAGCATCTCTCCAGACCTAAACCCTATTGAGCATTCTCTGGGGCATCCTCAAATGGAAAGTGGAGGAGCACAAGGTCTCTAACATCCACCAGCTCCATGATGTCATCATGGAGGAGTGGAAAAGGACTCCAGTGGTATCCTGTAAAGCTCCGGGGAACTCCATGCCCAAAAGGGTTAGGGCAGTGCTGAAAAATAATGGTGGCCTCACAAAATATTGACACTTTGGGCCCAATTAGGACATTTTCACTTAGGGGTGTACTCACTTTTGTTGCCAGCGGTTTAGCCATTAATGGCTGTGTGTTGAATTATTTTGAGGGGACAGCTAATTGACACTGGTATTCAAGCTGTACACTCACTAATTTACATTAAAGCAAAGTGTTGTCACATGAAAAGATGTAATAAAATATTTACAAAAATGTAAGGGGTGTACTCACTTTTGTGAGATACTGTATATCTATATCTATATCTATCTATCTATATATTATTATTATTATTATTATTATTATTATTATACAGGATTTATATAGCACCAACAGTTTGCGCAGCACTTTACAACATTAGGGCAGATAGTTCAATTACAATACAATTAAATGCAATACAGGAGGAATAAGAGGGTCCTGGTCGTTAGAGCTTACAATCTAGGAGGGAGGGTCAAGTGAAATGAAAGGGTAATAACTGTGGGGGATGAGCTGATGGAGAAAACAAAAAGTGTGGTTGTTAGGTTTCTCTGAAGAGAAGTTTTCAGCGATCACCTAAACGTGGATAGATTTGGAGACAGTCTGACAGATTGGGGTAGGGAATTCAAGAGGATGGGAGAGACTCGGGAGAAGTCCTGAAGGTGAATATGGGAGGAGGTGATGAGGGAACTAGAGAGCAGGAGGTCTTGGGAGGAACGAAGAAGACGATTAGGTTGGTATTTTGAGAGTAGGTTAGTGATGTAGCTGGGGGAAGAGTTGTGGATGGCTTTGTAACTTATTGTTAGTATTTTGAAACAAATTTGTTGGGTGAGTGTCGGCCAGTGGAGGTATTGGCAGAGAGGGATAGCAGACTCTGAGCGGTTTGTAAGATGGATGAGTCTGGCAGCGGCATTCATGATGGACTGAAGGGGGGATAGTCTGTTTAAAGAAAATCATTGATTTTAGAACAATAATATGGCTCTCTATGCGGCTGGAAGAAACTTTCCCTATAGAACTTGGAGATGATTTTAGAACAGTAATATGGCTCTCTATGCGGCTGGATGAAACTTTCCCTATAGAACTTGGAGATGATTTTAGAACAATAATATGTCTCTCTATGCGGCTGGAAGAAACTTTCCTTATAGAACTTGGAGATGATTTTAGTACAATAATATGGCTCTCTATGTGGCTGGATCAAACTTTCCCTATAGAACTTGGAGAGGATTTTACAATAATAATCTTTCCCTTAAAGCAACAGCTGGAACCATTCCCTATAGAACTTGGAGATGATTTTAGAACAATAATCTGTCCCTTAAAGCAACAGCTGGAACCTTTCCCTATAGAACTTGGAGATGATTTTAGAACAATAATCTGTCCCTTAAAGCAACAGCTAGGACCTTTCCCTATAGAACTTGGAGATGATTTTATAAAAATAATCTTTCCCTTAAAGCAACAGACTTTACCTAGTCCAGTCAGATCATTCTGTGCAGCAGGATGAGGTCTGCAATCTGTCCCTCAAAGCAGCAGTACTAGCATTTCTACCTAGTCCACAATCAGAAAGTTCAGTAATGCAGGATGAGATGTTCTATAATATCTGCAATCTGTCCCTCACAGAGCCAGCAGCATCCTCTCTCTAAACTATCCTGAGAGCATACATGCAGCACGGTGACTCCAGCCCCATATAGAGGCTGTGTCACATGATGCACTGGCCAATCACAGCCATGCCATTAGTAGGCATGGCTGTGATGGCTTCTAAGGGCAGACCAGTGAAACACTTGTTGATTGGCTGCCCTTGGCAGCTATTCAACACGTGGAATCATATACCAGAACCCCGAACTCGAACCCAGACTTTTTTTGAAATGTCCGGGTTCGGGTCCGGGTCCCGGACACCCCAAAGTTCAGTACGGACCCGAACTTTACAGTCCGGGTTCGCTCAACTCTAGTTATTAGTTTCATTTGTTAGTTTTAGAAGAGCAGTTTCTGTGGAGCGTTGAGGGCGAAATCCAGATTGAAGGGGATCAAGAAGGTTATTCTTAATGAGGTGGTCGCTCAGTTGGTTGTATACAAGGCTTTTAAGGAGTTTAGAGGAAAAGAGGAGCAAGGAGATATGGCATGAATTGCTATGATTGGTAGGATCCAAGGTTGGTCTTTTAAGTATGGGGTGACCAATGCATGTTTTACAGCATTGGGGAAGATGCCAGAAGAAAGGGAGAGATTAAAGATGTGAGTTAGAGAGTGTAGGATAGAGTCGGACGGTGACTTTAGTATTTGAGAGCTAATAGGTTCTAGGGGACAGGTGGTTAGGTGGGCATTAGAAAGGAGTTTAGCAACTTCATCCATAGTAGCAGGTTTGAATAAGGGGAGTGTCAGTTGTACGTGTTGATGTGGGGTCTCAAATGGGGGAGATACCTGTAGAGTGGAGATTTCACGAATTGCATCAATCTTATTTTTGAAGTGGTTAGCAATTTACTGTGCAGTGAGTGAGTTAGTGGGTGGAGGCAGTGGGGGACGAAGTAGAGAGTTGAAGGTAGAGAAGAGTTGACGGGGACTGGATGAGAAGGTGTTAATAAGAGTGGTAAAATAGGTGTGCTTGGCAGTGTGGAGGCAAGAATTGTATTTATGGAGGGCAGATTTGTATTGGTTGAAGTCTTTGAGAGACTTAGTCTTGTGCCACAGACGCTCAAGAGCATGGTTACGTTTTTTTTTAGATTTATGGTGTCATCTGTTTGCCAGGGTTGTGGGGGTCGAGGCCTGATTCTGTGTGTTGTGAGGGGAATGAGCTTGTTCAGGATGAAGGACAGGGATTTATTATAGATGGACGTGGCTTGGCTGGGGCAGGACAGGGGAGATTTTTTCATAGAGGCGGTCGGTAGCAGAATAGAGGAGAGGGGTGAAATGGCGAAAGTTTCTACGGGTGATGGTTAGATGATTGGAGGGAAAGGTGGTGGAAGACAGGGAGAGAAAGAAATGAATAAGATGGTGGTCAGAGAGAGGAAAAGGATCGTTGGAGAAGTTGCATGGAGCACATAGGTAGGAATACAAGGTCAAGGGTGTTTCCATCAGAGTGAGTAGAAGTATGTACCCATTGCTTCAATTCAAATCAGATCAGGAGGTTAGACTAAGAAGTTTCGAAGTAGCAGGAGTGTTTGTAGTAAAGGGATGTTGAAGTTACCTAGAAGGATTGTGGGAATTTCAGAAGAGAGGAATTAGGGTAGCCAGGCAGAAAACTCATCAAGGAAAGCTGACAACGGTCTAGGAGGCCGGTAGATCACAGCAATTCTTAGGCAGGTTGGAGAGACTAGACGTATACAGTGAGCTTCAAATGATAAGAGGGAAAGAGAGGGAGTAGAGTGAATAACCTGGAAGGTGCTCTGTGGGGATAGGAGGAATCTCACTCTACCTCCCTTGCGTCCATTAGGCCTAGGGGAGTGAGTCCAGAGAAGGCCGTCGTGGGAGAGGGAATCAGGAGAAAGAGTGTAATTTTCATGGAGCCAGGTTTTGGTGATAGCAAGTAGAATTAAGGAATTAGTGATAAAGACATCATGAACAGCGGTTAGCTTGTTGCAGACAGAGCGGGCATTCCAAAGGGCACAGGAGAAGGGGGGGTTGGTTTTGGGAAGAAGGGGAATGGAGACTAAATTGCATAGATTGCAACTACTGCCAGAAGGTGTGGGGTGATGGGTGTGTTGGGTACAGTTGAAGGGAGGCCCACGGTTTGGGGAAATATCTCCAGAGGCTAGGAGAAGGAGAATAGTAAGAGAGGTGATATGAGAATATGATTTACATGAGGGGACATGCTTCAGCATTCTGGGTGTTTTTTTAGCATGTGGGCTTAGGGTTAGAAAGAGGTGGTGAGTGCAGCTATAGGGAGATGAGTGTATATATATATATATATATATATATATATACATATATATATTTTCATTTATAGTGCAGTATACCAGTATACCATATATCCTGGACAAGACCACAATCTCTATAGTTTACAGGGCTATCTCTCAGCAATATCTTTATGACTCACCTCATTTAAGTAAGTTGATATATTGGACCATACAGTTCTGGCATTTTGTGATGAAGAATTATTTAGTTTCTAATGGTTTGATACCATTTACTCTTCATATTTAGATTCTGGCCCTGGTCGCCCTCATTCATTGGTGTGCATGGGGTTTTGGACCCATTGTGCCACTGTGCCTAAATCTACTGTTATGAGCATGTAAAATCAATACTTATATTATAGTGTACTATGGCATATTGTGTTGTGATATTATGTATTTCCCTCTGAAACACAGCATGATGTTTTGTTTTTCAAAATAAAAATGTACTTGGCTCGCAATGTGGGTTTTTGGTTTAGAGAGGCTTTTGGTTCACTTTGGATGCTGAGATTTCGTTCAACTTTGTACACAATGCAGTGCCTAACTTAATAAATGTTGCTCCTTTTTGGCAGTTTACATGGCGCTGATAGCTTTAGATTTATTTTTTAACCACTTCAATACAGGACGTTTATACCCCCTTCCTGCCCAGACCAATTTTCAGCTTTCAGCGCTCTCACATTTTCAATCTCAATTACTCTCTCATGCTACACTGTACCCAAACAAAATTTGTACCATTTTTTTCTCACAAATAGAGCTTTCTTTTGGTGGCATTTAACCACTGCTGGGTTTTTTTATTTTTTGCAATATAAGTGAAAAAATAGCGAAAATTTTGAAAAAAACAAACACTTTTTTAGTTTCTATTGTACAATTTTGCAAAAAAAGTCATTTTTCTTCATACATTTGGGTCAAAATTTATACTGCTACATATCTTTGGTAAAAATAACCCAAATTAGTGTATATTATTTAGTCTCTGTGAAAGAGAGTCTACAAGCTAGGGTACAAATCATTGAAAATTGATCACCCCCCAAATGACCCCTTTTTGGAAAGTAGACATCCCAAGGTATTTAGTAAGAGACATGGTGATTTTTTTGAAGTTGTAATTTTTCCCCCACAATTCTTTGCAAAATGAAGAATTTTTTTTTTAAACAAAATTGTCATAACAACAAGCTATTTCTCACACACCGCATATGCATACTTGCAATGGCACCCCAAAATACATTCTGCTACTCCTCCTGAGTATGGCAATACCACATGTGTGAGATACTTACACAGCCTGGCCACATACAGAGGTTTAACATTGAAGTAGCACCTTTAGGCGTTCTACGAGCATAAATTACACATCTCATTTCTCAACCACCTATTACACTTTTGAAGGCCCTGGAGCACCAGGACAATGGAATTGCCCACAAAATTACCCCATTTTGGAAAGCTAACACCCCAACGTATAATCTATGAGGCATAATGAGTCTTTTGAACTTGTCATTTGTTTCCAGAAGTTTTTGGAAAATGTGGAAAAAAAATGAAAACACTTTTTTTGCACAAAGTTGTCCATTTATAAGATATTTCCAGCACATAGCATGTAGCAAAAATGACACCCCAAAATACATTCTGCTACTTCTCCTGAGTATGGTGATACCACATGTGTGAGAATTTTACACAGACTGGCCACATACAGAGGCCCAACATCCATCTCCAGGTATTCTAGGGACATCAATCACATACTTACATTCCTGCCAACCTATCACATTGTTGAAGGTCCTTCATATTTCTAACACATAGCATGTACTGTACATACAAATTACAAACCAAAATACATTCTGCTGAGCAAAGGGTAAGAAAAGATTACCTGTGGTTTTAGTAGTGCAGTGGTCAACAGAGGAGAGCATCGGTCCAGGAAGCAAGCAGGAACGTGGACAGCGACAGCAAAACAGGCAGCCTCAGGAATACTGTCCATAGTAGCAGGTAGAGATATTGGCAGCATGGTCAAAGCATTGGTCCAGGTAGCAGTCAGGGATGTGGTCAGCAGCAGTGAAAGGATTGTCCATGCAGCAGGCAGGAATACTGTCCATAGCACAGGCAGCAGGCAGAGATATGGTCAGTACAGCCAAAGTATTGGGTCCAGGCAGCAGGCACATGGTCCTTAAAATGTCCTGGGTCAGTGCAGGTAGAGATATTGTCAGTACAGCCAAAGTATCTGTCCAGGCAGCAGGCAGGACCATCAAGCTTAGGGCCTCGGTCCGTAAAGAATGGGGACAGGGGTAGAGGCTTCTCCCACCCAAATCGCTTTGAAGCCTCTGGACACCAGACCCTGTTTTGGGAATGACAAAACAAAGAGAAAACCAATAACTGTTTTTCTCAAATCAGAACATCATTCTCGAGCCCCTCACATATGTGAGACCCCTGTGTAGCAGGGTGAAAGATCAGTCCAAGGGGCAGGCAAAAACAGGGTCAGCAGGCCGAGGTCAGTGCAGGTAAAAGGCAGCAATAGACGGTAGGCAGAGGCATAGTCGATACAGTCCAGGGTCAGTTCATGTGAAAGGCAAAGATATGGCGGATAAACAATGCAGACGGCAGGCAGAGGCATAGTCAATAAACAGGCCAGGGTCAGTTCGTATGGAAGGCAGTGGTATGGTTGGTCCAGGGAAATAATCAGCACAGGAAATTAAAATTGGGAAATGGCAATCTATTTGAAATATTATTGAAATAGTAATAATTTACAAGTGTATGAAAGCGTTTGAAGCATTCTCTGATGCAAAGGTCAGGATTGGAGGGACATTAGGGACAATAGAAACTGGTGTCTTTCCTAACTCCTCTTCTGCTGCACACTCTACATCTTTTTTGTCGTCTTCTTCTGGTTGCTGATGGGGGAATATGGTCAGGAAAATGACGCTCATGCAGTCTGCTGAGACAATCGGTGTGAATGCTTTCTAGGGGGATCCTTGTAGATATATCAGGGCAGTAATGATGTCTTGAATGAAGTTTAGGAAGGGGTTGGGTCTTTCTGTTGATTTCCGGTAGGTGACGTAAGCATTGTACATGGCCATATGAAAAATGTAAACCGCAACTTTTTTGTACCAGAAGAGGGATTTTCTAGTTGGTAGATAGGGCTGCAACATCTGGTCATTTAAATACACTCCCCCCCCCCATGAATTTATTGTACTCGTGGATACAATGAGACTTTTCAGCGGGACCCTGTCTTCTTAGAAGTTCCACTGAGGTGCCATTGTGGATTGTGGACATGATGTACACGTCTTTCTTATCCCTTCACTTCACAGCCAACACTTCCTCATTTCTGAGGCTTGCTGATTTCCCTTTGCAAATTTGGGGTGATTAGACTCTGTGGGAAGCCCTTTCTGTTTTTTCTTGCAGTACCGCAGGTCAAAGTATCCTCCCAATATAGGTGGAAGAAAAGGGGCAAACTCGTGTAATAATTGTGCATGTAAATATAATATCTTTTTTGAAGAGTGGGTAAGCCAATTCCCAGACAATTTTCCCGCTTATTCCCATGTATGATGGACAATCGGGGCTGGAGATGGGAGTCTTTGCCTTCGTATACACGAAAGGCATGCTCGTATCCAGTGGAACTTTAACAAAGCTTGTTGAGCTTTACTCCGTACCTGGCCCTCTTACTGGGGATGTACTGCTTCATACCCAGGTGGCCTGTGAAATGGATCAGGGATTCGTCCACGGAAATATTCTGTTCAGGGATAAAGAGTTCAGCAAACATTTTAGAAAAAAATCAATTAGGGGGCGATTTTAAACAATCTATCGAAGTCGGGATGATTTCCGGGGGGGGCGGGGCCTGCGAGTTATTGTTGAAATGTAGGAACCGAATTATCATGTCATAACGGGATCTGGTCATGACAGAGGAAAAAAATTGGCATATGGTGTATGGGGTGGGTTGACCAATATGCATGCAGTTCATTTTTTTTGTAATCCCCATGTTAAACGTAAGGCCAAAAAATATTTTAAGCTCCTCCATGGTTAGGGGTTTCCATTCAAAAGGACAGGCATAGAAAGAGTTGGGGTTGTTCCAAATGTGTTGTTGGGCATAAAGGTTTGTCTGGTCCATGATGCTTTGCAATAGCTCCTTAGGAAAAAATAGATAAAAAAAATCTATTTTGGAAAAACCTTCTCTGTTGGCCTGCATGCCTGGCTGTGCTATAAAAAGGGGGATTGTGGGTGACCCTGTGCTAAAAGGCAGCCACTGTGGGCTTGCCAAGGAATCTGGAAGCTGGTTTTGGGCCCTAATTCTTTGATGTGGCATTCCAGTGCTTGTACTGGGCCTCTCTTCCTGTGGTCTAGCACTGTTGGCATCTGCCGATTGGCCATTAGGGTCTCTGGCACTGCTGGCAGCTTCCTCATCTTCAAACCATCTTCTTTTCCAACAGACTACTTCCTCTTCAAATTCAGACGATGACACACTTTCTTCGATGGGCTGGTATTTCAAATTAGAACCGTAATTGGAACTGTCACTGGGTGATGAGAGCTCTCCGCTGCTCTCAACGGTCAGCCATAGCATTTGGTATACTTCTTCTGGAGTGTATACCCTTTTGGACATGGTGGCTGTATGACAGGTTACACTGGACTGCTCGTCAGGTACTCTGATGGACTGGTAGGTACTCTGATGGTATGACAGGTACTCTGATGGACTGACAGGTACTCTGACGGACTGGCAGGTACTCTGATGTGATGATAGGGTACTCTGATGGACTGACAGGTATTCTGATGGATTGACAGGTACTCTGATGTGATGATAGGGTACTCTGATGGACTGGCAGGTACTCTGATGGACTGGCAGGTATTCTATGGACTGGCAGATACTCTGATGGACTGGCGGATACTCTGATGGACTGACAGATACTCTGATGGACTGGCAGATACTCTGATGGTATGGCAGGTACTCTGATGGACTGACAGGTACTCTGATGGACTGACAGATACTCTGACAGTATGGCATGTACTCTGGTGGTATACAGGTACTCTGATGGACTGACAAGTACTCTGATGGAATAGCAGGTACTCTAATGGACTGACAGGTACTCTGATAGACTGACAGGTAATCTGATGGACTGACAGGTACTTAGATGGATTGACAGGTACTCTGATGGACTGACATGTACTCTGTTGTTACTCCAATGGTATGGCAGGTACTCTGATGGTATGGCAGGTACTCTGAGGGACTGACAGATACTCTGATGTGATGATAGGGTACTCTGATTGACAGACAGGTACTCTGATGGTCTGACAGGTACTCTGATGGTCTGACAGGTACTCTGATTGACTGACAGGTACTCTGATGGACTGACAGGTACTCTTTAGGGTAGTGGGGCACAATGTGGGCACAATCTGGGCACAGTAAATAGCTCAAACAATGTAACTCACAGTTCTCCTCTTTTCTCCTCACACTGGATCGGTGTGTGAGGAGAAGAGCCAGGTAACAGCGTGTTACCGGTGAACTGTTTACATTTATGACTGTCTGTGATTGGATACAGCCGGTCATGGGGTAAAGAGCCATTTCAATGGCTCATTTACCCTGATCGGGAATGGGCTTTGTCTGAGGGACAAGCCTTGTCCCCGATCGCCGCGCTGCACTTCTCTGGGGACGCACATGAGCCACAGCCATGTGAGACAACAAAGTGGCCAGCTGTGATTGGACACAGCCGGTCACGTGATAAAGAGCCAAATCTATTGGCTCTTTACCCCGATCGGGGGACACAATCGATCCACGATTGCTGCACTGCGGGCCCCCAGGGGTTCGCAGTAGTGGCAAAAAGTGGCCGACGTCATATGACGTCGGCCCAGATCGACGAAGGGTTCCTGCCGACGTCATTTTACAATGACTCGGTAGGAACCGGTTAAATATATGCCTTACAATAGTTTTTTGTTACTGTATTCTGCTTTCAATGCTCAATTAAGGCGTACTATTGCTACACAAAAAAAAATGTTGTTTTTTTAAAAACTACCTACTACAAGTTTCTTTTTGTGTGAAATGTTATCACATTGGGTTGCTGCTGCTGTATGTAAGTCAATTAGTTATGTAGAATTCAACTAAATGCTTAGACATGACATTTATGAGATGCCAGAATAGGCTGTCACTGATGTTGTCCCCAAGAGTCATTATGTAGATCTATGTACAGCTTTAAACCCCCCCCCCCCCAAGCATGTTATTTAAAGGAACTGAATATTTTATATATTGCCCTTTGAGCCATTCTAAACTGGTCACTCCCCTCTGAGCGATTATATGTTTTTTTTTGTTTGTTTTTTTTGTTTTCAAAAGTTTTATTGATTAGTTTAAAAAATACATAGATACAAAGTGTCACACAAATAATAAAGGTTTTCTGGAAGAACAGGTCTGTGATCTAAGCGAACCCTATCACAGGTATCATACCTCTGTTTACTTTAGTAAATAATACAGATGGAATCAGAGAAATGTAGGACTCTTAGAGAGATACCCATTGCTTGGGCCAGTCTGGGCAAGAAGGCAGGGGATCGTCCACCTGACCCGGTGCCCCAATGGGAGCAAATTGCGCCTGGACCAGGAGGCAGTTTTAAGATTCCCAACGCACACGTACCTGCTTTTTAAGATAGGCTTTCTTGTAGTGTGGGTGCTGAAGTGACCAACGGCTGGAATCGCATGTCATCGAAGCAGGTATTGTCACCAGCAAACCAGGATCTTCAAACGAGTCCAATCTTTAATGAATGATCACATTGTTACAACTAAAAGCAACGTTTCGGAGCAGTGCAGGACCCCTTCATCAGGCACATGCCTGGGAAGGGGAAGAACCAGGAGGGGCATCAAGAGGGCGAAGTGCCTATCAGACTCGCAGTGGTCGTCAACCGACAGGCAGATGAGCCCAGTGATTAACCTGTCGTCTAGAATCATCACAGAGGGTGAGTCGCATCTTCTGTCCAGAGGGCTCTCATTTTGCCCCACAACAAAGTTAAATGAATTTACATTTGAAATCGACATGTTTAAATTCGAAAGGGCACTAAAAATCAGACAATTCTTCCATATACAACCAGGGTCCACAGCAATGACCAAGAGCAAGCAGCCCAAACTCAAGAGCAGATTTATGCCTCCAGGCCAATATCAGTCCATACACAGTTACATTAGGACTTTGAAACATGATGTACGTTTGGGGATTGCCCCCAAAAAATACGCAAATCTCAGTCCCGCTGAGTTTGTGGCACTAAGAACACTGAGAGATGACAACAACATCATCATTAAGCCCGCCAATAAGGACGGGGCGATTGTAATTATGAGCTACAAGGACTACAGGGAGGGCATGCTTTTGATGTTGGCAGACACCACTAGTTACAAGCAACTAGACAAAGATCCGACGAAAAATATTATGAACGCCCTATCATCTTTGGTTAATATTGGTTTATCTAATGACTGGATCTTCAAAGAGACGGCTGACTTCCTGATGGATGAGCACCCCAGATTAGCCATAATTTATGGACTACCGAAGGTCCATAAGGGAACCTCACCTTTGAAATTTAGGCCTATAGTATCGGGCACAGGCTCGATCATGCAGCCTCTAGCCCAGCTTGTTGACTTTTTTCTCCAGCCGATGGTCACAGATCTACCTGCATACATTAGAGACACTAGCGATTTCCTGGACACACTCAGCGGATTTCTGGCATTTAAGACAAATTGGAACTTGGCCACAATGGACATCTCCTCCCTACAAATACAAATATACCAAACAAGGCTGGCTTAACAGCAGTTAGGTATTTTTTACAGAAATGGGGGGTCCACAATCCCCCCGTAGAGTTTCTAATTGAATGTCTGTGATTCATTTTAGAAAGTAATTTTTTCTTGTTTGAAGGAATCAAATATGCCCAGATAGGTGGCACAGCCATGGGCAGCTCTGCAGCCCCTTCGTTTGCAAATCTGTTTGTTGGATACATGGAAGAGCATCACATCTATCCAATGACTCTTTTTTTCTGAGCACGTCAAGTGTTGGCTTAGGTTTATTGATGATATTTTCCTCATATGGGAAGGAGAGGTGACTGTTTTTTTCACAAATTTGTAGCACATTTGAACAACATTTTCCCCAGTATTATTTTCAATCCAGAAATCTCCCATGAGAGTGTCACGTTTCTTGATGTCAGGATTACAAATATACAGGGCACCATACAGACTTCAATATTCACCGAGCCCACTGACAGGAATACTTTATTACACTATGAGAGTGCACACCCAAAACACCTCCGGGACAGCCCCAATTTCACAGTTTAAAAGGGTAAGATGCATTTGCTCCTATGAAGGCGAGAAAAATTTACAATTGAGAATGATGTACAACAAATTCCTCGATCGTGGATACCCAGGCATGGTACTGGACAATGCTCTTGCTAGATCCTCTCTTGATTCCGATAAGATGAATAAAAATACTGACAGATCTCTGCTCATACATGGTTTTAACCAAGGATCTGGTATTAAACGGGCAGCCTCACGTAACATTAATATTCTCAGGGCAGATAATTCACTAACATCCCAAATCAGGAATCCACCACTGCTAGTTCACAAATGCAGCAAGTCCTTACGCAATATATTGGTACAGGCTGATCCAAGATCCAAGTATACCAAAGCACAGGTCAGAATTTCTCAAAAATGTGGCTGCTACAAATGCCATAATTGCAATATCCCCTGTGTGGGGAATACTTTTCTCATCCACACAATGGCAATCGCTACTCCATACGGGATTATTTGAACTGTAACACGGAGTTCTGTGTCTATATCTTGAAATGTCCCTGCTCATTAGTAGGCAAGACTATTGGCCCCTTTAAACAACGTTTCCAGAAGCACAGAAGTGACATAAGGATAGCCCTGGAAAAACCAGCTGCCACACACTTTGTTTCACAAAGACATCAAGTACACGAACTAAGGGGCATGGCCATTGAACACATAGCCCGACCAACGAGAGGTGGCGACCGTGGCCATCTCCTCCTCCGCCGTGAAGCATACTGGACGTACGCCCTGAACACGGTCCAACCAGAGGGCCTTAATACTATCTTATCCTACTTGTGTTTCCTTGACATAAGATGATGTTCATGAATAAGCTATGTGTAGGTCACATGCCTGATGAAGGGGTCCTGCGTGGCTCCGAAACGTTGCTTTTTTGTTGTAACAATGTGATCATTCATTAAAGATTAGACTCGTTTGAAGATCCGGATTATGCTGGTGACACTACCTGCTTCTGGACCAGGAGGCAATCTCGGATATGTTCCCAGGCTATGGGCCCCGGTCGGGGTTGTATTCTAATAAAATATATAAAAATCAAAGTAAGATTGACCTCTTGAAAAAAATAGGGAGACCTCTAGGGATAAACTACTGACCTATAAATTTCTGCATCCAAACAGCAGGAGACAGTGGGTGCATAATGAATTATAGACCTGGTCATATGTGGAATGGATAATATGGTGAGATGAACTAAAGATAGAGAAAATACAGAGAGAAAGGAAGAGGAAAGAAAGGAACAGAGAGGGGGAAAGAAGAAAAGGAAAGGTGGGGGGGGGTATCCCGGGATGACTCTGCACCTCATGCAAGGTAAATTGCAGGGGGCAGTGTGACTAGGGTTTAAGGCTAACTTGCAAGATGGCAGCGGGTGTGCTCAAGGGGTGAGGAGACTATGGTCAAAGTTGGAGGGCACAAAGTGCTCCATCCATGGCTTCCATATCCTTTCCTAAGCTACAGTTTTGTCCACGATAATGGCTTCTATTCTAGCATGGATCATAGCCCTTGTGAACCTGTTCTTGGCTTCAGTAATATTGAGAAGGGGCGTCTTCCACACCTTCGCTATCGTTTGTTTTGCCTCCGTCGTAACCTGCAAGAGAAGTTTGAATTGGGTCTTAGAGATGCCGTCCGGCTTTTTGTTTAGGAGGGCAACCGTTGGTTCGGGGGGAGGGGGTTTTTGAATATGGTCTATATTATCTGAAATATTTGCCCCCAGAAGGCTACTACCAATGGACACGTCCACCAAATATGGAGGTGTGTGCCTCTTTCAAAGCAGCCTCGGAAGCACAGAGGGGAATAGGCAGGAATATATTTTGCAATATGGGCAGGGACAAGGTACCACCTCGTGAGCACCTTGTAATTAGTTTAGACCGCCACTACCGATTGCGATGATGATTTGGTGGCCTCCCAAATGTCGGCCCAGTCTTTGGGTTCTAAATGTGTCTCTAAGTCTTTTTCCCAGTTAGTGGCATACATCATGGAAGAAGGGGAAGGGGGTCTAAAAGTTGATTATAAAGAGAGGAGATTAAGCCTTTTGTGTGTGGGTCTTTGTGACACGTATGTTCAAAGGGGGACAAGGCTGGTAGAGAGAGATCCCTACGTATACAAAGGGAGAAGAAATGTTTGAGTTGCAGGTATCTAAATATTTCCGAGCTAGGTAGGTCATGTGATTCGCAGAGGGTCGGGAAAGGTTTAAATGAGTCCAGGGTTGTAAATGAAAAAGCTTGGAAAAGGTTGGATCTGGTCCAGTTGTTAAATGAATTTGGAGAAGCCCATGCCAGATAGAAGGCTGGGTTTTTTAAAAACAAGAGCAGTGGGTTGTGTGGGGATTGTAAGCCATGTTTTGACTTCAGGCTGTCCCAAATGCGCAGACTATGCGCAGTGACGGGGGTTGTTTATTTGTCTGCGGTCTTTTGGCCTCAAACAGAGCAGGTTTGCTACAGAGAGTTGATCGCAATCTACTGATTCCAGGGAGACCCATGGCGGGGTCTCTTTTGTGGTGTGGTATTTGGGGAGCTGAGATAACTGTGCCACTTGGAAATATTTAATAAAATTGGGGACTCCCAGACCCCCCTTTAGTTTAGGGGAGAAGAGGATATGTCTTTGTAATCTAGGTCAGATCTTCCCCCAAATATACTGGAATGTGCGTCTTTGCAAAATGCGTAAAAAATGAGAGGGGACGTTAATTGGTAGCACCCTGAAGAGATATAAAATCTTAGGCAGGATAGTCATCTTAACCGTGACTATTCTGCCCATCCAGGCGAGGGGAAGTTTAGACCAGGACTCCATAAGGCTAGTCAGATGTTTCAAGATTGGGGGATAGTTAGCCAAGTATAAGTCAACAATGTCTGCCATGAGAAAGATACCCAGGTATGGGATGCTGCCCATGGACCAAGTAAAGGGAATTATTTGCCGTAGTTGAGCTAGAAGTGAAGGGTCAATGGAGACGTTTAAGGCTTTGGACTTGTGTGGATTTACGACCAAACCCGAGATCTTACCAAACTCTTTCAAAGTTTTGAGGAGATTCGGGGATGAAATTATGGGAGCTGTCAGAAATTGCAGTATATCATCCGCAAATAGACACAACTTGTGGTGGTGGCCACCCATTTTGATGCCTTTTATATTTGGATTAGACCGTATCATTTGGGCCAGCGGTTCGATTGTGAGGGCGAAGAGGAGTGGAGAAAGAGGGCATCCCCGACATGTACCTCGACGCACCGGGAAGGGGTCAGGTTTAAAGCCTGCATATTTAATGCAAGCTAAGGGAGAGCGATAAAGAGAGGTGACCCAGGAGAGGAAATGAGGACCAAAGCCCCAAGTCCTGAGGGCAAACATTAGGTATGACCACGACAACATATCGAATGCCTTCCTTATGTCTAACGAAAGGAAGCAAGTAGGTATCTTTCGCTTCTTAGCGACATGTGCCAGGATGACTGCCCTTCTGATATTGTCTCCAGCTTGCCTGGAGGGAATGAACCCCACTTGATCTCTATGGACCAAAGATCCAATGATTGGGTTCAGGCTAGTGGCTAAAATTTTGGCTAGAAGTTTAATGTCTAGGTATAACAGTGAGATTGGATGAAAATGAGTCCAAGAGGAACCATCTGATTGGGGCTATGGTAACATGGAGACAATGGCAGAAAGGGACTCCAGTCTGAAATAGTTTCCCTTCAGTATACTATTGAAGGCCGAGGTCAGCATAGGGGAAAGCAAATCAGAGAAATGCTTGTAGTATGTGGCTGTGAAGTCGTCAGGGCCTGGTCTTTTATTGGAGCGCAGAGTTTTGATGGCTGCCACTACCTCAGTCTCAGCGACTGGTTGCTCAAGGGTGGTTCGTTGAGTGGTGGATAAAAAAGGCAGGGAAATATTGGAAAAAAAAGACGTCGCCTGAGCCTCGTCGAAGGTTTTTTGGGAAGAGTAGAGGTTTGCGAGGTGTCTACGAAAGTGGGCTACTACCTTCACAGGATTGCTGGTATAAGTATTGTGGAACACTTTAAGTCTGATAGGCTTGTAGGGCTGGTCCAGTTTTCGTAGAGAGAGGGCTACAAAGGTGTCTGGCTTATTGCTTTTCACGTAGAGTTTATGCCTCAAGTGTCTCAGGGTCTTATCAGCTGACTTGGATAAGAAGAGGTCTAGATCAAGTTTCGCTGGTCCAAAGTCTGCCTATGAGAGGGTGTAGGGTCATTCTGAAAGTTGGTGTGGGCCTTAAGAAACAGATCATCAAGTAATTTGTGTTTCGCCTGCCTATCTTTTTTAAGGTAGGATGCCTTACTTATAAGCGCGCCTCTAAGGACGGGTTTGTGTGCCTCCCAGATGGTCAAGGGGGTGATATCCGCGGAAGTGTTGTTGGAGATGTATTCTTTAAGAGCTAGCGAAATATCCATTCTGTGGGAAGGATTAGTAAGGATTGAGTTTGAGGCACCATGTTCTGTCTATCTGTTTAGGTATTAAAGAGGCCAATGATGTGATGACCACATCATGGTCTGACCACGAACATGGTGCAATAATGGATGCAAGAAGGGAGGGTAGTGCACATATCAATCAGTATGTGATCTATACGGGAGAAAATTTGTGGGGGTGAGAGTAGTGTGTATATTGCCTAAGCGTTGGATTAGATTCCCTCCATGTGTCAATAAGAGAATGGGATGACAACAGGTGTCCAAAGTTCAATCTTTTGGGGCTTGAGTCTGATGCGATCGGGGATTTGTCAAGGAAGGGGTAGATGATTTGGTTAGAGTCTCCGCCGATTACAAGTGTGCCCTGCCTATGTTGTGCTATAACTTGTAACAAGTGGGACATGAAAGAAATGGGTCTCTTGTTAGGGGCATAATATGATACTAGTGTAACCTCAGTCTCAAGAAGATGACCTATTAGTATAATGTACCTGCCTTCAGGGTCCTTAATCTCTTTAGACATTGAGAATGGGGCTCTATGATGAAAAGCTATTAGTACCCCTCTCTGTTTCTTATTGGCTGAGGCAGTGAAGACCTGGGGGTAGGATTGGTGAAAAAAATGTAGGGGTGTATTGCTGGGTAAAATGGGTCTCTTGCAGAAATACGACATGTGCATCAAGAGAGGCGAAGGAGCGGAAGGCCTTGGTCCTCTTTTAGGTATATTAAGCCCTTGAACATTGAGAGTCAAAAAGTTCAGAGGAGCCATCATGGGGGTTTTTCATGTATAATCACTTGAAATACATGAGAGATGCGGAGGCGCAAAGTCCCCCCGGAAGGGGTGGAGAGAAGGGGAATGAAGGGAGAAGGTGCTTAAAGATTAGGAATAAGTAGAGAATGTGGTAGAGAGACATAGAGAAAGAGGTAAGCATGTTGGAGATTGTCAAACTAAGGTGAAATGCGAAAGCAAAAATAGGGGGGAGAGTAAAGGGGAAGGATAACCTACTCGTCCTGAGGGGTCGGAAGATCCCTGGGGACTGAGAGAGGCTAATTGGAGGAGTCTGCTCAAGACCCCACCAATTAATGAGGGGGGGGCAACAATGGTAGCAGGGAGTGCCAATGGCTGTTTGACAAGTGTTTGATGTGTATGGACAGTCCTAATATACTAGAAAAGGTTGTCTGCAGCTGAAGGGGAGAGACAAGCTTCTGGAGTACTCCTGTAGGGGTAATTGAGTGATTATCAGGAGGGATAAATCCTAGGTGTAGATAACAGGATTTCTCTAGGAGGAGAATTTCCCTGAATTAAAAGGAGGATTAGCTACTTGTGCTTATACCAAACTTAAAACATAAGTGGCATTGAACAATTAACTTAACATGAGAAATTGTTAAGGCAATCAACAACATAATAACTAAAACATTACGGAATGCTGTATACTGCTGTCATGAGGTAAGATATCCAATGTGCAATTCAGCACTAGTCTTCCAATGCAGTCAACGGTGCTTCAGACCAGGGTCTGGTGGGATAACCAGATGGAGTGGGATCTTTGCATGGGGTGACCTCAAATGTGACCCCAAAAAAGGGAAAAAAAAAAAAAGAAATGGGGGGTAAAGGTAGGGGAGGGAGGAGCATCAGTTGGCCTAGGACCCTGCATGGCCTGTGGGGTAGGCAGATTCTAACTCCTGCGAGGCCAATAACAAGGGGTATAGTTATGCTCAAGAAGTTTGTTTACCCACGCTTACGAACGACCAAAAAGCCCAATTGGATCAACCAATCACCGAACAAGAAACGAAAATAGCGATTAAATCCCTGCAAAGTAACAAGCGACCGGGCCCGGACGGCCTCACAGCGACTTACTATAAGCGTTTTCTCAACATCTTATGTCCCCCGCTAACAGCAGCCCTCAATTCACTGCGCAGAGAACAAAACTTTACCCCCGACTCACTTAGAGCAACAATTTCAATGATACCCAAACCCCAAGCTGATCATACATCGTGGGCCAATTATCGCCCAATTTCCATTCTCAACAATGATGTTAAATTGCTGGGGAAAATATTAGCATCCCGCCTCAACTCAGTAATAGGGTCGTTGATACAAAAAGACCAAACAGGCTTTATGCCACCGACCGTATTTCGGACAAACCAGAAAAACATAGTTGCTGGGATAATGACTCAACTCCGCCCTACGATTATAA
>BLSH010233503.1:128563-139375 GCA_018402905.1 Glandirana rugosa | reverse complement strand
CGTGACTATCCCCGTGACCACCCGTGACCACCCGTATATGTAACTATCCCCGACTAAGGGACCACCAGATCCCACCTCCGAAGCACTTTACCATGTGACCAGCCGTGACCAATCACGGCTGGTCACAGTGTAATACAGGAAAGCCGTTTATCGGCTTTCCTGTACTTAGGTCTGCAGACCTGAGGAGGGAAGAGCCGATCGGCTGCATCCCTGACAGGGAGGGTTTGTGCTGATGATTTATCAGCACAGCCCTCCCTCGGATCGCCACCCTAGACCACCAGGGAGCCTGCCCAGGGACCACCAGGGATGCGCCCACCCAGGACCACCAGGGAGCCGACAAGGGACCACCAGGGAGCCGATATGGACCACCAGGGAGACCCCCCTAGACCACCAGGTAAGTGACATACTGCCCAATGTGGATGGCACTCAGTGCCACCTTCAGATGCCACCCTAGACCACCAGGGAATCAGCCCCTATCAATGTATATGCCCACCAGTGCCCACCAGTGCCCCTATCAGTGCCCACAAGTTCCCCTATCAATGCATACCAGTGCCACATATCAGTGCCCACCATTGCCACCTACCAGTGCCCATCTATCAGTGCCCATCAGTGCCACCTATCAGTGCCCAGTGCCGCCTATGCATATCAATCAGTGCTGTCTATTAGTGCCCATCAGTGCCGCTTAGCAGTGTCCGTCAGTGCTGCATATCAGTGCCCATCAGTGTTGTATATCAGTGCCACCTCTCAGTACCCGTCAGTGCTGCTTATCAGTGCCGCCTAACAGTGCTCATCATCGCTGCATATAAGTGCCTCATCATCAGTGCCACCTCATCAGTGCCGCCTCATCAGTGCCAATCAGTACTGCCACATCAGTGCCCGTCAGTGTAGCCTCATCAGTGCCCACCAGTGATGGAGAAAATTTACTTATTTACAAAGTTTTGTGACAAAAATAGAGAATTTTTTTTTTTTCAAAATTTTCGGTCTTTTTTTATTTGTAGCGCAAAAAATAAAAACTGCAGGGGTGATCAAATACCACCAAAGGAAAGCTCTATTTGTGGGAACAGAATGATAAAAAATCTGTTTGGGTGTAGCGTCGCACGACCGCGCAATTGTCATTCAAAGCGCAACAGCACAGAAAACTGAAAATTGGTCTGGTAGTAAAGTGTTCTAAGTGCATAGTATTGAAGTGGTTAAGGAACTCAGCTAAGTTATTGCCAGACCATTGTACCTAATCTTTAAGAGCAGTTTTCTGACTGGTATGATACCGGCTGATTGGAGGAAAGCCAACATAACACCAATATATAATAAAGGACCAAGATACATCCCTGGGAACTACAGACCAGTTAGCTTAACATCAAACATTTGCAAGCTCTTGGAGGGAATAATAAGGGATTACATACAAGATTATTGTAATGAGAACGGTATCATTAGCAGTAATTAACAAGGTTTCATGGAAAACCGTTCTTGCCAAACCAATCTATTAACCTTCTATGAGGAGGTGAGTTGCCATCTAGATAAAGGAAGGCCTGTAAACGTGGTGTATCTAGATTTTACAAAAACATTTGATACAGTTCCCCATAAAAGATTACTGTACAAACTAAGGTCTCTCAACATGGATCAAAAGGTGAGTATCTGGATTGAGAACTGGTTACAGGGGCAAGTCCAAAGGGTGGTGATAATGGGGAGTATGGTCTGGTGTAGAAAGTTCCACAAGGTTCTGTCCTGGGACCGATCCTATTCAATGTATTCATAAACGATCTGGAGGAAGGGATAAACAGCTCAATCTCAATATTTGGGGATGATACCAAGCTAAGCAGGGCAATGCATTCTCCACGGGATGTGGAAACCTGGCAACAAGATCTGAACAAATTAATGGAGTGGGCAGACAAGTGGCAAATGAGGTTTAACGTAGAAAAATGTAAAATAATGCATTTGGGTACAAAGAACATGAACGCAAACTACTCACTAGGGGGAGAGCTTCTGGGGGAATCTAGGATGGAAAAGGACCTAGGGGTCCTAGTAGAGAAAAGACTCAGCAGTGGCATGCAATGCCAAGCTGCTGCAAGCAGAGCTAACAAAGTGTTGGCATGCATCAAAAAAGGGATCAACTCCAGGGACAAATCAATAATTCTCCCACTATACAAATCTCTGGTGAGGCCGCACCTGGATTATGCCATCCAGTTCTGGGCACCAGTCCTCAGGAAGGATGTCCTGGTACTGGAAAAGGTTGGAGGACCTTAGTTATGAGGAGAGATTACAAGCACTGAACTTATCCTCTCTGGAGAAGATATGCGTGAGAGGGAATATGATTTCAATGTACAAATACTGTACTGGTGACCCCACAATAGGGACAAAACTATTCAGCGCAAGAGAGTACACAAAGACACGTGGCCATTCAATAAAAATAGAAGTGGTGTGGGGAAGGAGGAGTTGTGCTGGGGTGTGGTCTAGATTGTATGTTGTGACTAGGGCTATAATACTGTTTACCTCTACCCAAAAGGATTGTGTGTGTGGGCAGGACCACTATATATGCAATACTGTCCCTCATTCAGATTGGCATCTCCAACAGGTCTCTGGAATATCTGGGGAGAATTTGTATATTACGGTGGGGGTTCGATACCACCAAATTAGGACTTTATATTTGTTTTCCTGAGCAGTGACATTGATTGAACCTTTATGTATGTTTAATTATATTTGTTCCCAGTCACCTGGGGAGAGGGAGAGGTCTTTATCCCAAGATGGGCAGGCCCAGCCTGAGTTAGGGGGTATGTCTGTGAATGGGAAGGAATGCATGGATTATAAAAGGTGACGAAGTGTGGAGACAGTGTTTTCTGTCCAGTGCTTGGATGTAATGTGATAGTAAGGCATACTTCCAAAGCAATGTAGAAGGTCCTTCCCTGTTGGTGGGTAGATCTTTGTGTGATAGAAGTTTTCCCCGTGAGAAAAAATTATACACATAAGACATCATCATGGGGCCAATTGGTTGCTAGAAATGGGCATGGCTGCCTGGAGGGAAGTCAGGGTTTAAACAGATGGGGTGAGAGGACCAGGAATGGGTGATATAGAGGTGGATTGGCATATGTCGCAACGGATGGTAGGTCCAATTAGTGGATGCATGCGGGAATCAGTTGGGACGTGGTTTGGAAGTATCCAAGGCAATGAATTTAGGGGTAGGGGAGAGAATGAGGCCTCTAACTCTACCCAGTCTTTTATTTTGCCCTGTGCATTCCAGTCTATAATTCTGGGTAGATAACAAGCTCGATAATAGTTTTTTTAGGTCTGGGAGGCCAATTCCCCCCTTGTGTTTGGGGAGAGATAGTTGGTTGTAGCTGATTCTGGGCTTGCAGTTTCCCCATAAGAATTTGGTACATAAGATTCTATAGGTTCAGAAGAAGACAGCAGGGATCTGGATTGGTGCTGTTTGTAGAATATACAATAGGCGAGGAAGGGCATTCATTTTTAGTATAGCTGCTCTGCCAAACCAGGAGAATATTGGCTAGTTCCATCACTTTAGATCGTTTGATAGAATGGGTAAATAGTTCATGGAGTATAGATCTCTTAGACGGCGGGGGAGTTGGATACCTAAATATGATATGGCGTCATTCTTCCATTGGAAAGGGAAGTTTTCCTGACAGTGTGAGACTGTTTGCAATGACAGGCAAATGTTTAGGGCGTGAGATTTGGTAAAGTTTATCTTTAGGTTAGAGATAATCTGGAATTGGATGATTTCTTCTAGTAAGATAAATATGGGGTTCTGTAGGAAAGAGCGGGATGTCATCTGAGAAGGTGGCTAGTTTGTATTCCTTTTTGGGGTGCATACTCCTTGAATATCTAGGTTGAGCCTCAGCCAAAGCAGAAAGGGTTCTAGGGTTAGAACAAAGAGGATTGGGAAAAGGGGCAGTCTTGTCTGGTCCCATGGGGAAGGCGATTGACAGGAGGCCATTAACTCGTACCCTTGCTAAGGGACTGGCATAAAGGGACATGATAAAGCTTAGAATGTGGGTACCTAATCCTGTGGTCTTTGGCACTGCTTCCATATAGTTCCAGGCCACCCTGTCAAATGCCTTTTTTGCATCCAGGGAGCGCAAAAAGCCTTTCTGTTCAGAGGATTTCAGTAGGTGGAGTAAGTTAATGGCTTTTATGGTGCTGTCCCTGGCTTACCTGCCAGGCACAAAACCAACTTGGTCTCAGGAGATCAGGGATGGGAGGAAGGGTAGCAAATGGTTGGCTAAAAGTTTTGCAAATATCTTGAGATCGACATTGAGGAGGGAAATTGGCCTATAATTTGCTGACTGGGTGAGGTCTTTGCCATCCTTGGGTATAACCATAATGTGGGCTTCCAGTAGGCTTTGGGAGAGGGGAGTGGAGGAGGATAAAGAGCTGAAGGCTTTTACAAATGGGGAGGCTAGATTGCTTGAGAAGTTTCTATAGTATACTGCTATGAGGCCGTCGGGACCAGGGCTCTTGCCTGTTTTCAGTTGTTTAAGTGCTAGGTCCCATTCTTGTTGGAAGAGTGGATGGTCTAGTTCATGGGCTGTTTTGTCTGGGATGGATTTTGGGCAATGTTTTTCTAAAAATCGCTGTAGGAGGGTGGACTTGGTGTAGACCTTAGGTGATTTTGTCTCTGTCTCTGATAAGTTGTAGAGCGACGAGTAAAAGTGCTTCAATTCCTGTGCTATGTCAGGGCTACTTTTCAGGGTAGAGCCGTTTGAAATTTTGAGCTCATGGGCTGTTGTTTTTGCTTTTTGGAATGTAGGGCTTGTGCAAGTAGGTGTCCACATTTATTATTATGTTCATAAAATAGCTTTTAGGAAAGAGTGCATTTTTTTTAAGATTTTGCCAGTTTGTCAAGGAGGAGCTTATGGGTTTCAATGAGGTCTTGGTGTGTTTGTTGGGCTAAGGTGCGTTTATGGGCTTTTTCTAATGTTTGGATTTTGGAGATGAGGTCCTTTATGTGCACTTGCCTTTCACGTTTTATGCAGAGGCCATGGAGATAAGACACCCTTGCATTACAAACTTATGCACTTCCCATTGCATAAGCTGTGAGGTATCAGGCGTATCGTTGTCTAGAACGTATTCTGCCATAAGTTTTCATAATATTTGGACTCTATTTTAGTCAGTTAGTAGAGTAGAATCAAGTCTCCATATTTTAGTGACGTGGAAACGTTTGGGAAAGGTCAGTGAAAGAGTAATGGGGTGGTGACCAGATAGGAGCATTGGTTTGATGGAGGCTCTTGTGAGAAGGGTAAGTCTTGTTGGCTGAGGAATACGTAGGCAAGGCAAGCATTTTTGTTGTGGGGAGGGGAGAAGAAGGTGAAGTCTTTGTTTTGGGGATGTAGAGTATGCCAGGCATCATGAAGAAAGAGCCCTTGGAGGCAAAGTCTGATTTGACGCAGGGAATGGTAGGTGAGAGGTACCTGTGACCTATGGAGGTGTTGAGAAGGGGGTCAAGAGGGACATTAAGATCACCACCTAAGATGAGGATCCTTTATTGAAATAAAGCTAGGTGATGCGTGATCGTTCTAAAGAATGGCCCCTGGGACATGTTTGGACTATAAATATTCACTATGGCAATAGGCTTATCCCATATCGTGCCTTTTATGAATAGGTAATGTCCTTGATCATCCAACTCCTTTTGTTTTCGAAGTGGGGGAGGTGGCATGGTATGCATGGGGATAGAATGTGTTCTCTAGCTTGGGGATGGCGCTGAATTTGAAGTGAGTTTCTTGTAGAAGGGCTATGTCAACTTTCATGCTGCGCTTATTGGACATGAGTTGTGATCACTTTTTGGGTATATTAAGACCCTTAGTATTTAAGGAGATCCCTTTCAGAGTATGGGGCATAACTGAAATTTTTAGTGGGGCCATTGAGGAGATATTTGGGATTTGGGATATTTGGGTATGTCGAGCTATGAGTATTTCAGTTGTAAATTTGCAGAGATATCGTTTCACAGAGGACCCAATAGGGAAACGGTAGGGAGGAAGGGAGAGGTAATTTTTCTTATTCACTGATGTGCGATGATGAGGCTGCACTAATGGGCACTGATAGGCTGCACACTGATGAGGCTGTACTGATGGGCACTAATTGGCACTGATTAGGCTGCACTGATGGGCCCTGATGAGGCTGTACTGATGGGCACTTATAAACTGCACTGATGGGCAACAATAGACAGTACTGACAAGCACTGATAGGCGTCACTGATATGCTGCACTGATAATTAGAGCACTGATGGTGAGTTTCCTGATTATCAGCATAAGTGTCCCCTGTAACTGGAAAGACACTGGCAGTGCTGAGGAAAGGAAATGCTGATAACCAGTAATTGTTTACATGTGATCAGCTTTGATTGGACACAGCTGATCATGTGGTAAAGAACAATTTGGTACATATCGCTTTCCAGCTTGGGCTGTAATGAATGTATGAAGGATGGTGGCTGAGAGGAAAAGTTCTCTGACACAGAGTCCGGTGGTGAATAAAAATAGTCCAACAATTATTCCAATGGAGAATCCTAGTGTAAACTAGGAAACAAGGAGAGGGGGGGTATATAGCTAGTTATAGGTGGCTGCCAGCTGCACGAGAGCTAGAAGGGACTCTGGAAGAAGAAACGGAACAAGAGCAGCGCCATCTAAACATAGCATATGAGAATATTTATTGGGATTAAGTTCACACTAACAAGATGTGATGTATAGGCGCATTGGAAGTGGGATCTTCCGCTGTGCTTTTCTGGAATGGTGGACCGGCCTCTCCTCTGGACAGGGTGGCAGGTACTCAGGCTTTGCTGGTGGCTCCCAGCACTTCTCGGTACTCCGCTCTCTCAGTACAGTGGATGGATGCTGGTCCACCATTCCCGAAAAGCACAGCGGAAGATCTCACTTCCAATGCGCCCATACATCGCATCCTTGTGAGTGTGAACTTTTGTAAATTATCCCAATAATTATTTTCATATGCTACGCTTAGACGGCGCTGCCCCTGTTTCCATTTTTTCACGTGGTAAAGAGCCAACGTCATCCACTCTACCCTGATCGGTGTTGCGCTGTGTGCGAAACACACAGCTCACTACCGATTGCCGTGATGTGTGCCACAATGTGAAGGACTTCATATGACATCCAGTAATTTAGTCTCCTGTAGACCTGTCACTATTTAAGCATGCCTCTATTATTCTTATGTTTGACCATATTTATTCTTATCACTATGTTTGTACAAATTCAAATCCTTGAATTTATTTTTATTTATGATGTTGTTATTTTCCCCATGTTTTACTGCAACATACTATGAATGTCGCTAGACAAAGAAAACCTTCACTGTGTCAATTTTTTTCTGCCCATTATAAGTATTTAAGTAATTTCACAATTACCGCTAAAAATAATGTTAATGTATAGAAGAGTGTAGGGGGAAAGGTAAATGGTGTTCAAAAATAATCTGTCTCAGGTGCCACTGTGCTAGGTATGCCAATTTAGCAACCCTTAGGCCTCATATACATGGGCGTTATGAAAAATGAGCAGTCACGTCGGTACCGATGCCAAGAAAAAAGAGATGTCAAAAACACAATTTCATTGACGTTTTGCATTGGCGTCAATGCGCGTTATTGAGCTTCAGTGCTAAGTCATGTTTTTTTTTTAAAAAGACATCTCTCTGCTATTTTCCACACCCAAATTACCCACAATGCCATGGAAAACAAATAAAAACGTTAGAGATCATGTGACGGTGTCATTTTGGTTGGAGAGAGAGAAGAGAGAGTTAAGTTTGTTGGAGTTTGGGATTTCTATGGATATTTTTATGATGGATCCTGTTGTCCAGAAGATTGATGAAGCAATCCTGCTTGTCATCTTACAGAGGATATGGAGAAGGAGGCAGTTGGAGGAGGAGAAAAGCAGCAGGCATGTCGCTTCTGAACCCATCCCCTGGTATCCCAGCGGCTGTCAGTGGGGTACTTCACGCAGATCTTTTCACAATTTTACCCGGATGTCGGTCACGCTCTTTGATGAGCTCTTGGAGAAGTTGCGCCCACGATTGACCCGGATGGACACCGAGATGCAGCATTATGTGTCAGCAGAGGAAAGGCTTCTAGTGACACTCCGGTAAGTGAAATTTTATTAATAAGTAGACATATGGGTTAGCGGGTATGCTTATAGCGAATACGGGTCAGGGCTAGGGTTTAAAGAATAGGGGATAGGGGTTTAGGCAGTAGTGGTTATGTGACAGGGTTAGGGGAATGCTTTAGGGAATGGGGGTTTCGGTATGGGGTTAGGGGTAGGGGATAGGGTTAGTGGATAGTGTTAGGGGTATGACTTTTTTTTCTATGCTGTTTTTAGTTAAACATTCTATCATTTTTATGTTATATTAGGTGCCTCACCACAGGACAGAGTTTTGTTTCCCTTCACCACTATTTCCTCCTTGGAGTTGCAACGATCTCTGTGATAGTGAGTTCTACCTGTCTGGCAATATGGGAGGAGCTACATGCAGTACTGATGGCGGAGCCCACCAAACAAATCTGGGAATCTGTTGTAGATGTTCTCTGGGAGAAGACACAGTTCCCGAATTGCATTGGAGCCCTGGATGGGAAACACATCCGGTTGAAGAAGCCTCCCAACTCTGGATCTTATTACTTTAATTCTAAAAAAAAAAAATTCCATGTAATGTTACCCAAATAATTAGGGGCAACGAGGGATGATATATCATGGTTAAAGGCGAGATTGCGGGCCAAAAATACTCTTTTGTTTCATTTTACTCACCCAACAAAGGACAGGCAGCCTTCTTTGCTAAATTGATAAAAGTATTATCCCCACATCTGGAAAGGAGGGTGGTGATGGGAGGAGACTCCTATATGCTTGATAAGTCGTCTTCAGGAATGCCCCGTAGCAAGAGACCGTCTAAACAAAGTTTAAAAATAGCCAGACTATTATACTCAGCAGGGCTTAGTGATATATAGCGAGAGCTAAACCCCACTGCAAAGGATTATGCACATTTCTCGGCTCCACATAATACTTACGAGAGGATAGATCACATATTTGTCACCACGAGTGATATTCCCAAAGTTACTAAAGCCAAAATTAACGACATTGATTGGTCTGATCACTCTATGGTAGTAATACGTTTGGATTCATCTCTCACAGTACGGGTCCCAGACCATGGCGGCTTAATTAATCCTTATTAAACAACCCGGTTCATTGTAATTTGATTGAACAAAACATTAAGGAATATTTTTTATTAAACAACATAGGGGAAGTCTCTCCTAGTGTCCTATGGGGAGGCCACAAGGCGGTTATTAGGGGCTCATTGATTCAGTTGGGGGCCAAAATTAAGCGTGAATGCCAAATTTATATAATTAAATTAGAGGAAGAATTCCATAAGGTGAGTCAAGCCCATAAACGGGCTCCCATGAACGATACTCTTAACAGATTCAATAAAGCTAAGCTTTCTCTTAATTTAGCATTAACCTCTTCGGCTGAGAAGTTTCTGTACTGGTCAGGTGGACGCTTTTATTTTGCTAATAATAAGATGGGTACTCTGCCTGCCGCCAAACTGGCCCCTAAATACAAACTACTCTCTGTCCCCAAAATTAAATCCCTGACACAGAATCTTTCAGACATTTTAGACACGTTCCAGGATTTCTTTTCCAAACTATACGTGAACAACACCCCGGTAGATAGACCCACACTGGATACTTTGATAGGGAAAATTACTCTCCCCTGTCTCTCGATTGACCATTGTACAATGATGGAGGCACAATTCTCAGAAGCTGAGATTTTACAGGTCAACAAAGAATTAAAACTTAAGTCTGCGCCAGGGCCTGATGGTTTCTCAAACCGATATTATAAAACATTTTCTAGGGTCCTGGCTCCTCATCTGACCCGGCTTTTTAACGCTCTACGTGGAGATCAGCGACTAGACACTGCGAATAATTTAGCATTTATTTCTGTAATCCCAAAACCGGGCAAAGATCTGAGTGAGGTATGTAGCTATAGACCAATATCATTGATCAACATCAATATCATTGACCTAAAAATAATGACTAAAGTGTTAGCTAACCGATTAGCGTCATTCATTGGGAATTATGTTCATAAAGACCAAGTAGGCTTTATTCTGGGCAGGCAGGAACCGGTCCAGGTGAGGAGGGCGATAGCTCTTATATCAGTAATGGGCTCAAGATGGGACGGGAACCCCCCTCAGGAAGGTTATCTACTCTAAGGATATCCATAAAGCCTTTGACTCAATCTCCTGGGACTACATGTTTACTGTATTAGACAGGTGAGGGTTTGGCACGAACTTCATAAGAACTTTGAAAACTCTCTATGATCAACCGAGTGCACAGGTGAGATTCTGTGGCCAGCTTTCTGATTCCTTTTGGATAGAGAAAGGCACCAGGCAGGGATGCCCTCAATCCCTGCTTTTTTTTTTTTTTTTGAATATTTTTATTGATTTTTATGGATTACAGAGTAGTAAAATATACGATAAAAGTACAGAATGCGAAATAGTACTAGGGTATAGTACATCACCATGAAACATTTGGTAACTCATATAGACAAGTAAGCATCTCTTGCGTTATAACTGACAGGGTATCATCCTACGTAGCTCTAGTGCTGGTTTGGAGGGTAGTAGTTGGGACCTGCCTCAGGCGCCCCTATTGGGTTCAAACTGCGCTCTGATGCAGGGGTATCCCCACTCCTCTTCCTGTCAGCTGTTACGAAGAGAGGTTGTATGAATCACTTAGTGAACTCTCTGGGGTCTGTGACCCTAGCATACAGTTAGAGTATTTCAACTTTGTATATTTTAAGTAGTACAGAGAAGAAACAAGAAAGAGTAGGTAGGGTAGTA
>BLSH010233503.1:89298-117004 GCA_018402905.1 Glandirana rugosa | reverse complement strand
GGGGACTAGCGGGGGGGAGGGGGTCATTGGGGAATTGAAAACAGTGGGGAACAGTGACTCACGTCACTACACTAAAAGTGACTAGTGACATGAACACAGTGAACATTGTGATTTAGTCACAAGCCCATCCGTCATCATCCGGATCCATCCATATTTATGGAGGGTTATTCCAAAAGTTGGGGAACTAACGGGGGACAGTGAACACTAGGGGCATATTCACAGTGTACACTACGAACGATCTATCAAAAAAAAAAATAGTCCCGTGGGCAGCACACATCTCAACTCGCTTGAAGATCTTCAGGCCCAAGACGACCAAGTCGGCTTGAAGCCCTGTTTCAGGTCCAAGCCCAGACCTGTCTTGGGGTTGAAACAGGGCCTGGGCTTCCTTTTGCAGACCTCTAGGACCTTCCAGGACTATTTTACAACATTTTTTGTGCCTAAAAGTCCGGGTCTCCATTGATTTCAATGGGGTTCGGGGTCCGGGACAAAGTTGGGGTTCTGTCCAGACCCGAACCTGGACTTTGTCCCGAAGTTCGGCTGAACCAGCAGAACCCGGACTTCTAGAAGTTCGCTCAACTCTACACACGACGGGTGCCCTGATAAAAAAAAAAACTATCTAGCAAGCATCACATGTGACACTTATACGGGGATCACAAGTGACAGGGGGCAATCAAGGGGTTGAAAACCTTATTGGGAGGTATTTATACCTACCTAGGCCTACTACTGCCTACCCGAACACTGATTTAGTGTTACAAGTGACACAAGTACAGTGATCAGTGAAAATCACATCACTGCACTCAGTGACAAGGGGTGACAAAAGTTAAGGGGTTACTGGGGGAGGGGGGGCGATCAGGGGGCGATCAAGGGGTTAAATGTGTGCCTATGTGTACTAGTGTCAGTTTAGTTATGTGCACTCACGTTTAGATGTCGTCTCTCTCTGGAACCGAAAAAGGGCTCCAAAAGGAGAGTTGTCATCACGTCCTCTGCCTCTGTTTACATTACAGAGGCAGAGGAGGCATTTCATTGGCCAGAACAGATCAGCAGGTCCAGTCCAAAAATCATTGGCCTGGCCATGTAGATTGATCAGTCCTATAGCAAATCTGATCACAGTGGGTGCGCTGAGAAGGCGCGTGCAGTCCTGGCGAGCGATCGCGAGTGCAGTCAGGTGATGGCGATTTGAGATATCGAACCAAGTTGCCACCGCCAAGCCACGGTGGGCGGTTAGCAACTGGTTAGAGCTCAGACCATTCCTATTATATGGAATCTCACATAGTCAATAGATATGCATGTTTCCCTTGAGGATAATACTTATCAGCTCCTTTCTGTAGGAAACATTTGATAGGTCCTCAGTCCAATGTTTCCATATATATAGAGATCCCAATGCAAGAAATATCATCATTCCTCAGTAAATCAAGAGTAGGAGGCAGATTGGTTACCTGCCTGACCGGTTTTCACTGATCACTGCCGGCTGCATCAGAGGCTAATTGGGAGCTCAATTGTTGTGTGTCTCCCTTGGCTCCATAAATAGCCACCATCACATGTGGAAGCACTGATTGGAAACCATGCGGTGGGTGCACACATCACCACATCATCACCATGGGCCACTCTACCGCACATTCATCCAGCCCCGCCACACATCACTTCCTGTTCAAAATCAAAAGGAAGTGCCAATATGTAATCTCACCTGTCACCAGAGGGGGCTGTTTCATAACTAGCTCATTCAGTACCTCCTGATAGGCACTAGAGGGCTTTCTCTTTCTTCATGAATAACCTGCCTCGTTCCTCTGGTGAACACTAGAGGGAGATTATAATACAACAGTTCCTATAAGGCAATTATGTAGTAGAACCAAGGTAACACACAACAAAAGAAAAATCCCAGAGAATGATGCCACAATATTATAATATTCTAACTCTTATCTGTACAATTAAAATAATGATCCAACAGGTGTTAATAAAAAAAAAATGAATAAAGATGATAACCAAAAAATGATAAATAAACATAATTGAAAAAATGAAAACAATAAAAAAATGAAAAAAAGACCTGAAAAGGTACATCCCACCAAGGATCCTATTCACATTTAATGTTCAAGAAACGGGACATAGCTAAGGCTCTTATTCAAGCCTGGTACCTTGGTGGCTTCTAATTCCCATATCTATTGGGTTTCACATTGGAGAGCCCTCTGATCAAAGTTACCCCCCCTCGGGTCTGAGGGTATCACTTCTAGAACCCAGCATTTCAAACAGCTGGGGTCTGTATTGTGTTGCATACAAACATGTTGTACTAGGGGTGCTTTTAAGTGGTATGTCTCTATCTCATAAATGTGCTCCTGGAACCACTTCCGCACAGGTCTGATGGTCTTTCATATGTTTTGCATGTAGCCTTTTATCTACACCTCAAAGTTCTGCCTGTAGGCAACTGTAAAACATTGATCTCCACCATGTAGGTGCAATAGTCACAGCTACCACATCTTGTCATGCCTGACCTCATTAGATATCATGCAGGTTTCCATGTAATGTTGCTGTGTACCAGGAGGTCATTCAAAAAATGAGCCCTCCTGTATACCACTTGTGGATGATGGGATACAAACTTACTTACAAAGTGTCCTCTCTGAGAAGGTGTCAGTGCGAGGAACAAATATGTAGAGGTAAATACCACGCTAATACCAATATGGCCAATTATGACTAAACCAGCTGCAACCCAAAACACCAACCAGGCACAATAAGCTAAATCCAAAATAGGTTGTGCTAATTGAAGGTAACAATTATAACTAAGAGCAAAATAAAAACGATCATCCATGAGGTGTATGAGTCATAGATTACATGGGACACAAAATCTCTTGGGGCAAATCGTGCAGATTACACCTTACCCATCCTAATACAGTATACCCTTCAGTTAAGACAGCAATAAGTAGATTATTAAATATACACACATGGGTGCTAAAAACCAAGGAGGATACCAATAACCATATCCTTGATATTAAAGCACAAATAGACAAAGCACCTGTCATGCAAATAGATATAGCATATAGTCAGTTGAAATAAACAAAATTAAGTAAAATAAGTAAGTGGTTACTTTAAATTAGTGACAGGTACAGTCCAGATATAATACAAAAAGGTAGACGCTTATTTAATATAGATATTAAAAAAGTGTCAAATAAGTCCAAATGGTCAATTTCACAATTTGAATGTGCACCACGTGAAACACCCTGCATGCCACTGTGAAACCTCCACCAAAGTTAGATGGCAGCTTACCAGAAGTAAGCACGGATTGTGCTTTGGCTTAATTACCCAGCCCAGGTCCCCAAATGGGGTATGTTGAATGCCTTGGGGATCACAATCCTCTCTATGGACCAGCTGTAGGGGTCAGACCTATAGCACCAGGTTGCGGATGGTAATCGCCCGACTCAGTAACCACACCCTAAGGTATAGGTGAGAGCCTCCTGCAGCCACTTACAGGAAGCACCTCAGCTCCAAGATGTACCAAAAAGAGAGGGGAATCCCAATAGTATAATACCGCTTAAAATGTATTAAAAATGTAAAATATTGCACTTACAGCATGTATGTAAACAGCAAGGAAAGAAACAACCAAGCCGGCCGGCTCTAGTGTACAGCTTCCGTAGGCAGTGACATCCTTCATACCACCCACCCTCTGAGAGTACTGCAGACACAGTCTAGCAAGGCCTATATCTCCTTTCGGTATTTCCCTATTTTTAAAAATAAGGGCATCTCGTCTGCTTTCTTTGGCCCTATTGTAAGCCCTTGCGAGCCATTTTTTCTCCCCTATCTTGGAAGTGATCCCTTAGGACCCCAGCCTTACTCTCAAAATCCATATCATCTGAGCAGTTTCGGCATGCCCTAAGATATTGGCCAACTGGTATATTCTTAATTAGGGTGCTAGGATGGTAGCTCTCTACATGAAGTAAACTATTTGTGGCCCTTTACTTATGAAATAGTTTAGTTTTAACTTGGCCTTCCTCAGTCAACATTATAGTCAAGTCCAAGAAGGTGATACTGAGCCTACTGTAATCACATGTAAATTTTAGATTGTAGGGATTGCAACCCAAGCCCCTCAAAAAGTCATCCAGTTCTCCCTCTGTACCTGACCACAATACAAGGACGCCGTTGATGTACCTGAACCAGGATAAAATCCTGGACAGGCACACCGATGATGCGCCCCCATAAAACAACCATGTTTCCAAGTCTTCTAGGTAGATGTTGGTGTAGGCTTGGGCACATTTAGTCCCCATCGCCGTACCTTGGGACTGGCAAAAGAACCAATCCTTGAATTTAAATTTGTTGTTCTTAAGAAGGAACTTCAATCCATCTGTCATGTGCTCTCTTTGTGAGTGGTCCACTGTTCAGAATCTTATTGACTGTCTGCAATTACCTTGTATGATGTATAAAGGAGTATAATGCCTCTATATCCAGAGATACCAGAAGGGAACCAGGTGGTAATACCAAATCATGTAGGATTGTTAACAAGTGGGACGTATCCTTCACAAAGAAAAATTGGTTGGCAACAATCGGCTGCAATTTGTCAATATATTCACTAACCTTCTCCGTGAGTGCCCCCACCCCCGAAACAATCGGACGGCCCTGGGGATCACTCATAGATTTATGCACTTTTGGAAGTGCATAAAAGACCAGTATTTTTGGGTGTTCAATCTTCAAAAATCCAAAAAATCAAACCCTCTTGGTGTGTCTGATCAATCAGTCCAAATATTTTTTTTCATTCCCTTTCCAGATTGATGTTAGGAATGGGGGGTATACCATTCTCTATTGTTTAGAATACGTTGACATATACGGGTATATTTTTCCTTATATTGCTCCCCTTGTCCGGAGTCTTAACAACCAAAACTGTGTTTTTGCGCAGTTGTGACATGGCCATCCTCTCTTCTTGTGTTAAATTATCCTCAGAGGATAGAGTCCATCTGAGTCTCCTAATGCCACATGTGACTGCTTACACAAAGCGTATTATTCCTGAGACTGCAGACAAGGGGGGGGGGGGGTAAATTCCTTGATTTATTATACAGGCCAACATCTTTAAGACAACTTTTTCTTTTGGGTCCTGTTTTTCAATTTTCTCCCCACATATTTCTAAGGCTAAATTTAGCATAATTTCCATGAAGTTCTCCTCACTGTCATCCTCCTTCTTCCCATAAATGTATAAGGTCCCTGAGGGTATGATATTCCCATCTCATAAACCTGGACCAGTCCCCCAAGGGACCTAGGGGTGGACTAGCTTTCTTCCTCTCATGTAAAACCATAAAAAATGAATTTTCTTGTGAACAGATATACAGCTTTGACCTTATCAAACAAATGGCCTTTCATAGTAGGGCAAAGTGTAAGACCTCTGCTCAAAAGTGATTCCTGTGCTTCCGTCAATGTATAGATGGTCAAATTCAATATCCTTAATTTATCCTTTCCCCCTGGGGTCACATACTTGTTCATTCCGAACTTCGTTATGGGGCTGGCCATTAGTTTTGTATTGTGTACTCCCAATGGGGTTGAGTAGGGGACCGATGGACTGCACATCCCCACCAGGGTCATGGAGGGAGGAAGCACCACCGCACCTCCCCCTTCTGCTTCTTTGGTTCCTCCTCCCACCCCATTTGACCTCTTGTCATTCTGTACAGAGTTTTCACTCTTTCCTTCTTCTGATTGGGACGTGTAGTTAATTTCTAAATCCCTAGTTCCTTAATTTTTTGTTTCTGGGGTAAACTTTCCTTATTATGTTTATTCTGTTTATTTTGTCCTCTTCCCCTTAGTGGAAGTCCACATCCATCACCACGTTGGGATTCGGGTTCGGATTGACTGCTCTCCTCATTGGTGTTATAGTTTTGTGCTCTGCGTCGGTATCCAAAACTCTGGTTCCCCGGGTTCGGAGTCCATTTGTATGCTTTATTGGTAATATAGGCAAATCTATCCCTCTCTAATTTTGTATGCTTGCTATTCATTATATCCTTACTGATCTTTTCTATGGTCAAACAGATTTCTTTCTCTTTCTGTATGCAAGTAGTTTTTTGTATATAAGGGGTCAGGGAATCCAGATCTTCCTTTATATCACCATTGATTTGGTGTAATTGTGCTTCATAAAAATCCACTAGCAGTACAACCATATTTCTGGTGCACTGCTGTAGATTATTCTCTCATTTATTTTTGAAATCACTACTCACTTCTTTGATTTTTGGGAAAATCTGGATACTTAGACCCTTCGGATAGATACTGTCCTGGATATATTTAACAAAGAAGTAAATATTCCACCAAATTCTAGATTTCTTTTCATACAAGTCCTTGAGTTTATACAACAGTTTGTTTTGTTCCCTCTCTTGAACACCAACTTTAGATGAATCCTCACTCTGTACCTTCAATTTACTGAACATATTGTCCAAAAACTGTGGATCCATGGTGGGAAAAAACACAAAATAATAACAATTCTACACTCCTATCAATGCCAATCAATTGGCTATCAACTGAGTCGAGGGCTTTACAAAAAGGACTGTATCGTCATAAACTAAATGAAACTCTCAAAAAGCAAACAAGATTCCCTTATTTTTAAAAACAGGGAAATCATGAAAGGAGATTTAGGCCCTGCTAGACTGTGTCTGCAGTACTCTCAAAGGGTGGGAGGTGTGAGGGACATTTGTTCCTCGCACTGGCACCTTCTGAGAGAGGACACTTTGGTGAGTAAGTTTGTATCCCATCATCTGCAAGTGGTATACAGGAGGGCTTATTCTTTGAATGATCTCCTGGTACACAGCAACATTACATGGAAACCTGCATGATATCTAATGAGATCAGGCATGATGAGATGTGGTAGCTGTGACTATTGCACCTACATGGTGGAGGGCAATGTTTTACAGTTGTCTACAGGCAGATCTTTGAGGTGTAGATAAAAGGCTACATGCAAAACTTCAGGAGTAGTACTGTATATGTCATTTTGTGCTCCTGTGGATCGTTTTACATAGGAAAGACCATCAGACATGTGAGGAAGCTGTTCCAGGAGCACATTTATGAGATAGAGACATACCACTTGAAAGCACCTTCTAGAACGCAGCTGTTTGAAATGCTGGGTTCTAGAAGTGATACCCCAAAACCTGAGGGGGGTAACTTTGATCAGAGGGTTCTCCAATGTGAAACCCAATGGATATGGGAATTAGAAGCCACCAAGGTACCAGGCTTGAACGAGAGCCTTAGCTTTGTCCCGTTTCTTGAGCATTAAATGTGAATAGGATCCTTGGTGAGATGTACTTTTTCAGGTAATTTTTCATTTTTTTTATTATGTTTTCATTTTTTCAATTATTTTTGTTTATCATTTTTTAGTTACCATTTTTACTCTTCTTTTTTGTTATAAACACCTGTTGGATCATTGTTTTAACTGTACAGATAAGAGTTAGAATATTAGAATCTTGTGGTATCATTCTCTGGGATCTTTCTTTTGTTGTGTGTTACCTTGGTTCTAATACATGATTCCCTTATAGCAGGGGTAGGCAACCTGGGGCCCTCCAGCTGTTTCAGAACTACAAGTCCCATCATGCCTCTGGGAGTAATTGTAACTGCCAGCCTTGCAATGGCTCATGGGAAATGTAGTTCCACAACAGCTGGAGGGCTACTGGTTGCCTACCCCTGCCTTATAGGAACTGCTGTATTATAATCTCCCTCTAGTGTTCACCAGAGGAATGAGGCAGGTTATTCATGAAGAAAGAGAAAGCCCTCTAGTGACTTTTAGGAGGTACTGAATGAACTAGTTATGAAATGGCCCCCTCTGGTGACAGGCGAGATTACATGTTGGTATTTCCTTTTGATTTTGATCAGGAAGTGATGTGTGGAGGGGCTGGAGGAACGTGCGGTGGGGTGGCGCACGGTGATGATGTGGTGATGTGTGTACCCACCACATGGTTTCCAAACAGTGCTTCCACATGTGATGGTGGCCATTTATGGAGCCAAGGGAGACACACAACAGTTGAGCTCCCCATTAGCCTCTGACGCAGCCGGCAGTAATTGGTGAAACTGGTCAGGCGGTTAACCAATCCTCCTCCCAAATTACTGAAGAATGATGATATTTCTGGCGTTGGGATCTCTTTATATGTGGAAACATTGGACTGAGGACTGAACAAACGTTTCCTACAGAAAGGAGCTGATAAGTATTATCCACAAGGGAAACATGCATATCTATTGACTATGTGAGATTTCTCAATGAGCCTGTCATTCTCACTTCATTATTTGTATACTTCTACGGTATCAACTGACACTATATGGTTACAATCTCTTCAGAAAGCTGTTTTGGAGCCTGCGGTGTGAGGGAGGCCCAGTGTGGTAAAATATCCCGGTGAAGGACTACAACTTAACAAACTATGTTGGGAAGTACCTCCTCTTGACCACCATAGTCCTTTCAGGCTTGTATACTGAGTCTGGATTACAGCACCTTGTATTGTGGATTGCAAACAGGAATGACACATGTGTGTCCATCTATAGATATAATGAACTGTGATTGAACTGGCTCTAATTCAACCCCCCTGAATTGAACTATGCAACAAGTTATCATGCAATTGCCTTTCAAGCTGAAGGATCAATTTCAAGATCCCACGGTTTACATATCATTTTTTCCTTGTGCGTACTCAGTTTGGAACATTGAGAGGTCACATCATCTATATAAATGGATGCTAGTCCAATCTTTCAGGCACAAAGGGTGCTAGTCTTTCACGGAGTATGAGAGGCGAATTTGGGTTTTAACCTTGTATGGTTTGTGGTACCATTTTGTATATGTATATGTGTCTGTTTTTCAATAAATTCTTTTTTAAATTGATCCAACAGGTTTAGTTTCCATATAATAGGAATGGCCTGAGCTTTAATCAGGTTTTTTATTTAGATGTTTCTAGTAATTTCAAACACCAATAACTCCCAATCCCTAGTTAGGGTATATATGTGGGATACCACTGCTATTCATACATAATATAGAACAGGTGTCTTGAGGACTTTTCCTTTTGAGAGTTTCATACTTTGCAGCAAACATATCACTTCTGAAGTCCCAGCATATTACTTATCTATACAAAGATACATTTTTGTTTCTCCAGGGTAAGTTGATCATACATACATGGAGTCTTAGGATCGTTCTTAGAGCATTGTGTTAAACAGAGCTACTACACTGACAATCCTATATCAATAAAATATTTTTTTTTCATATCTGTTTATATAGCACTAAGCAAAGAAACACACAGCAATATCATGTATGTTTATTGATCAACAAACATGCAACATTTTATAGAACTGTTTCTAAAATAATTAGATTTGTAGTGTCTACATAGAACAGTACCTGCCAGATTTAAGAGTAAAAATGTCCCTGTGCATACAAAGGGCACAAAGCAAGCACTCATTTCTTAGGCAGAAACTTCAGTGCCTTTAAAGAGGACGTAAACGCTGCCTCTTTTTTTTTGTGACCTGCAGTAAAGGCACAATGTGCTAGTATGCATCACATACTAGCGCATTATGTGAAACTTGCCTTCAAACAAAGCCTTCGTCATCCCCGCTGGAGGCCGCATCCATCTTTACCCTTCTTTCTTCTGGGTCCACAGACTCCAGTTGTGTGACTGGCCAGAGCCACATGACATCACTCCTGCGCGTGCGGGAGCCGCCGGTCACAGCACACAGCTCTAAAGATACGGCACGGAGGGCCATTCCTTCAGAGCACATGCAATGAGGTCATTGGCGCAATATACAGCAAATATCTCCTAAGCAGTGCAAGTTTAGGAGATATTTACAGTACTTATAGGTAAGCCTTATTATAGATAATAAAAATTGCAGCACTAAGTAAATGAAGTTCAAAGTAAATCATTAAAAAATAGTCCATATAGTGCTTGAACACTAAAGTGCATTGTGACAGATGAAAAAAAAAGTTAATTGAAATAATATCCAAAGAAATGTGATTGTTTAGATGAATATCCACCTGGTGCACCTCCACCGTGATAATAAACAGCATGTGAGATTGCCAGATCTCTAGACTCCACAATATAGGAGTCTAGACAAGTGTTTAAATAATGATCCAGTACTCGCGAATCCCTCAGTGGTTAGACCGGAGAGGAAGGTAACATGGCTGGCCAAACAAACCCCAGGTGTTCCTCAGACATGATGAGTAAGGAAGAAAAGGGGGTCCACATAGTGTAAAACCGTAAAAAACTTTTATTTTGAGAAAAGGATTCTAAGCACTTACAGAAACTCAGTGAATGGTCAGCGGTTATAATGGTAGTTCTCGGGGTAAAAATTACTTGTATACAAGCTCAATTGGCATGGTTAGTTCAAACATACATCCTACATGTTTCGTCATATGTGACATCATCAGGAATATGGCGTCTATGTCCACCTCCATAGTGTCCATATACAGTTTTGCTCATAAGTTTACATACCCCGGCAGAATTTATGATTTCTTGGCCGTTTTTCAGAGATTATGAATGATAATACAAAAACGTTTCTTTCACTCATGGTTAGTGTTTGGCTGAATCAATTTATTATCAATCAACTGTGTTTACTTTTTAAATCATAATTACAACACAAACCACCCAAATGACCCTGATCAAAAGTTTACATACCCTAGTGATTTTGGCCTGATAACATGCACACAAGTTGACACAAAGTTGTTTGAATGGCTATTAAAGGTAACCATCCTCACCTGTGATCTGTTTGCTTGTAATTAGTGTGTGTGTATAAAAGGTCAATGTGTTTCTGGACCACCTCCAAAGACCTACAAAATCAACTTGCTGCAGATGGTCACTGTGCATTGTTCAACAATTCAGCGCACTTTGTACAGGGAGAAGCTGTATGGGAGAGTGATGCGAAAGAAGCCTTTTTCTGCACACACACCACAAACGGAGTCACTTGAGGTATGCAAATGTACATTTGGACAAGCCAGCTTCATCTTGGTCATAACAAGGGGGCGTTATGCATGGCGGCAAAAGAACACAGCGTTCCAAGAAAAACACTTGCTACCCACAGTAAAATTTGGTGGAGGTTCCATCATGCTGGGGGGCTGCCAGTACTGGGAATTTGGTTAAAGTTGAGGGTCACATGGATTCCACTCAATGTTGAGGAATCCATCACAAAGTTAAACTTATGCCGGGGCTGGATATTTGAACAAGACAATGACCCAAGAGGAACAAGTACAATGTTCTGGAATGGCCATACCAGTCCCCAGACTTGAATATCATTGAACATCTGTGGGGTGATTTGAAGCGGGCTGTCCATGCTCAGCAACTATCAAACCTAACCGAACTGGAGATGTTTTGTAAGGAGGAATGGTCCAAAATACATTCACCCAGAGTCCAGACACTCATTACAGGCTACAGGAAGCATCTAGAGGCTGTTATTTCTGCTAAAGGAGGCTCTACTAAATATTGATGTGATTTTTCTGTTGGGGTGCCCACATTTATGCTCCTGTCTAATTTAGTTTTGATGCATATTGTGCATTTTCTGTTAATCCAATAAACCTCATTTCCCTACTGAAATATTACTGTGTCCTTCAGTTATTCGATAGATCAAAATGAAATTGCTGATCCAAACACCCAAATATTTATAAATGACAATCATGGAAATTGTCAGGGGTTCCTAAACGTTTGCATACAACTGTAAGTAGTAAGGTGTTGAAAGTGGGGGATCAAATATAGGCGGCTTAAGTTGGGAGTTAATATTTGTATAACAGATCTACTGTATTTTAGGGATAACTGGATGTTCTAAAGGTAAAGTGTGTGCAAAAAACTGCCCTATGAACTTAGGCCATCTTAAATGACAAGGTGAGCCCATTGGTTTACCTTTAAAGGTCTTTTTTTTTACCTAAAACTACTGATTAAATTCTGAGAGGATTCTGATGGGTGAAAATTCTTACAAGAAAAGGCTGGGTAGAAGTTTTTTTTTTATCTCTCTAGCTATATTACCACTAGGGATGGGCCCGATGTTTGAGTCAAACTTAAGTTTGACCGAAACATTGGGTGCTCGCCCGTTCACTGAATATCAAACATTATGGGCTGTTTGTGGCAAATTCGAGCTTCGTAGAATGCCCCATAATGCACTATGAGATTGCAGTGCATTGATGTCTGATGAGTGGCCTGCATGCTTTGGCCAATCACCGTGCGCTCTGCTGCGAGAGCCATAATTGGCCAAAAGTCCACGTCCCACATTATATAAGGCTACTTACACAATGGCAGTATGTAGTGTGTTCTAGTGGACAGAGATAGAGAGAACTTGAGCTAGATTAGGTAGGTTAGCTAGTGGCGTGCAGGCAGTGTATTAATATGTATATATACAGTATAGTATATATATTGCATATACTTTGCATTCAGTGAAGACTATACATACAGTCGGTGCAGGCAGTGTATTAATATACAGTATCTCACAATAGCAAGTACACCCCTCAAATTTTTGTAAATATTTTATTATCTTTCGTGTTTATCTTTTCATGTGACAACACTGAAGAAATTACATTTTGCTACCATGTAAAGTAGTGAGTATACAGCTTGTATAATAAATCAACAAACAAGCCATTCATGTCTAAACCGCTGGCAACAAAAGTGAGTACACCCTTGAATGAAAATGTCCGAATTGGGCCCAATTAGCCATTTTCACTCCCCAGTGTCATGTGACTCGTTAGTGTTACAAGGTCTCCGGTGTGAATGGGGAGCAGGTGTGTTTAATTTGGTGTTAACGCTCCAACTCTCTCATACTGGTCACCGGAAGTTCAACATGGCACCTCATGGCAAAGAACTCTCTAAGGATCTGAAAAAAAGAATTGTTGCTGTACATAAAGATGGCCCAGACTATAAGAAGATTGCCAAAACCCTGAAACTGAGCTGCAGCACGGTGGCCAAGACCATACAGCGGTTTAACAGGACAGGTTCCATTCAGAACAGGCCTCACCATGGTCGATCAAAGAATTAGATTGCACATGCTCAGCATCATATCCAGAGGTTGTCTTTGGGAAATAGATGTATGAGTGCTGCCAGCATTGCTGCAGAGATTGAAGGGGTGGGGGGGTAAGCCTGCCAGTGCTCAGGCCATACACCGCACACTGCATCAAATTGGTCTTCATGGATGCCGTCCCAGAAGGAAACCTCTTCTAAAGATGATGCACAAGAAAGCCTGCAAACAGTTTGCTGAAGACAAGCAGACTAATGGCATGACTTACTGGAACCATGACCTGTGGTCTGATGAGACCAATATAAACGTATTTGGTTTAAATGGTGTCAAGCGTGTGTGGCAGCAACCAGGTGAGGAGTACAAAGACAATTGTGTCTTGCCTACAGTAAAGCATGGTGGTAGCAGTGTCATGGCCTGGGGCTGCATGAGTGCTGCTGGCACTGGGGAGCTACAGTTCATTGAGGGAACCATGAATGCCATCATGTACTGTGACATACTGAAGCAGAGCCTGATACCCTCCTTTCAGAGACTTGGCCGCAGGGCAGTATTCCAACATGATAATGGCCCCAAACACACCTTCAAGACGACCACTGCCTTGCTAAAGAAGCTGAGGGTAAAGGTGATGGACTGGCTGAGCATGTCTCCAGACCTAAACCCTATTGAGCATCAGTGGGCCATCCTCAAATGAAAGGTTAAGGAGCGCAAGGTCTCTAACATCCACCAGCTCCGTGATGTCTTCATGGAGGAGTGGCAGAAGACTCCAGTGGCAACCTGTGAAGCTCTGGTGAACTCTATACCCATAAGAGTTAAGGCAGTGCTGGAAAATAATGGCGGCCAGACAAAATATTGACACTTTGGCCCAATTTGGACATTTGCACTTAAGGGTGTACTCACTTTTGTTGCCAGCGGTTTAGACATTAATAGCTGTGTGTTGATTTATTTTGAGGAGACAGCAAATTTACACTGTTATACAAGCTGTACACTCACTACTTTACATTGTAGCAAAGTGTAATTTCTTCAGTGTTGTCACATGAAAAGATAAAATAAAATATTTACACAAATGTGAGGGAACCCCATCCCAATTTTTTTTAAATGGTTTCGGAGTCCCCCAAAATCCATACCAGACTCTTATTCGAGCATGCAACCTGACAGGTCAGGATGGAGGGATGAGCGAGCACCCCCCCTGAACCATACCAGGCCACATGCTTTCAACATGGGGAGGGTGCTTTAGGGTCCCACCAAAGCACCTTGTCCCCATCTTGATGAGGAGGAGGGCCTCTTCCCGACAACCCTGGCCAGTAGTTGTCGGGGTCTGTGGGCAGGGGGCTTATCGTAATCTGGATCCCGCCCACAGACCCCTATGTGAATGGGTATCAAATCCATTGTAACCCTACCCAAAAAAATGTACAAATGACAGTAGACAGTTTTGGACAATTCCTTTATTTAACCGCTTGCCGACCACTGGTCGGCAATTGACGGCGACAGAATGGCTCTATTGCGCAAATCGGCGTCATATGACGGTGGCTGCGGGATCGAGCCTAGTGAGCACGCCCGCGCGCTCATGTTTTCGGGGAGGGCCAGGGAGCGGTGCGGCGGAGTCGATCTCCGCCGGCCACCCGCGATGCCCCCCCAAAGTGAAAGAATGGAGGTCCATGTAAGTAAACAAGGACCTCCGTTCTGTGAGGGGGGAAGGGCTGTGATCACAGCCTTCCTGTACATGGAGGCTGTGACCACTTCCCTTCCCCAGCTAGGACAGTCCCCACACAGTAAGAATACACCCAGGGAACACAGTTAACCCTTAGAGCGCCCCCTGCAGGTTAACCCTTTCACTGCCAATGGTATTTAAACAGTAATCAGTGCATTTTTATAGCGCTGATCGCTGTATAAATGCCAATGGTCCCAAAAAAGTGTCAAAATGTTCCGACATGTCCGCTGAAATATCGCAGTACCGCTAAAAATCGCAGATCGCCGCCATTAATAGTAAAAAATAAAAAAAAATAAAAACCCAGAAATGAATTCTCATCATCCGTAAACGCGACCACTTTTGCGCAAACCAATCAATAAACGCCGATTGCGATTTTTTTTATCACAAATATGAGGAAGAATATAAATTGCCCAAAACCGATGAAAAAAAAAGTTTTTTTATATTTTTTTTTGGATTTGTATTTTAGCAAAAAGTAAGAAATTTGGGGTTTTTTGCAAAATTGTCGCTCTTCTTTTGTTTATAGCGGCGATCCAAAATGATGCAGCGGTGATCAAATACCACCAAAAGAAAGCTCTGTTTGTGGGAAAAAAAGGACGCAAATTTCGTTTGTGTACAACGTCGCATGACTGCGCAATTTCCAGTTAAAGCGACGCAGTGCCGAATCGCAAAAAGGGCTCCGGTCCTAAAGCTGGAAATCCTTCCGGGGCTGAAGTGGTTAAAAAAGTGTCCCACAATGTACATCCATCATCAATCACAGCACCGACGAACCGAAAAAAAAAAGAAAAATGCATCCGCCTCTTTCCGAGGTGACTCACCGAACGGGCTGTCTTCGGTTTAACAGCTCTTATATAGGCAAGGACGGGGACACCTGGTGATGTAACCAGGTGACCCCACACTTTTCTGACATCATGTGGCATCATGTGATGTCAGGGGATCACCCGTTTACATCACTGGGTGGCCCTGCCCTTGCTTATATAAGAGCTGTCAAACCAAAGACAGTCCATTCGGTGAGTCGCCTCTGAAAGAGGTGGATGGATTTTTCATTTTTTTTTCATTTCGGTCCGTCGACGCTGGATGTACATCGCGGGATGCATTTTTTTTTAATTGTCCAAAACTGTCTCCTGTTGTTTTTTTACTTTTTTGACACATTTTGATGAATGGGTAGGGGTACGATGTACCCGATACCCATTTGAATTGGGGGGGGGCAGGATCTGGGGGCCCCTTTTTAAAGGGGCTTCCAGATTCCGATAAGCCCCCCGCCTGCAGACCCCAACAACCACAGCCCAGGGTTGTTGGGAAGGGGCCCTTGTCCCCATCAACATTGGGGAAAGATGCTTTGGAGTGGGGGCGCAGAGCCCCCCTGACCCAAAGCACCCACCCCCCATGTTGAGCGCATGTGGCCTGTTATGGTTCAAGAGGGGGGCACTCATTCATCCCCCCTATCCTGCCTGGCCAGGCTGCAAGCTTGTATAAGGGTCTGGTATGGATTTTGGGGTGGACTCCACGTCAATTTTTTTTTTACATTTTGGTGTGGAGTTCCCCTTAAAATCCGTACCAGACCCAAAAGGCCTGGTATGCACTAGGGGGGGACCCTATGCTGTTTTTTTCTTTGATTTTTTATCTATATTGCCAGGAGCAGGCAATACATTATAGCCGCAAGCAAGTTTAAATTACATTTTTCCTTTAGAAATGTCATATTGCTGCCGCACTGTTCTTAACATCACACAGATGCGTCACTTTACAGGCAGACTAAGGGGACCCTCCAGGCGCGATATTTAAAGGAATATTTCATTTTTATTGTTTAACTTTAAGCATTATTAAAATCATTGCTCCTGAAAAAACGATAGTTTTAAAAACTTTTTTTGCATTGATACATTTCCCCTAGGGCAGTACCCGGGTCTCCATACACTTTTTATGGCAATAACTTGCATATAAGTTTTTAAAATGAGCACTTTTGATTTTTCATATTGGTATCCCATAGACTTTAATAGGATTCACATGTTCACACAAATTTTTTGCCTGGGGGTGTTCGACCCATCCCTAATTGCCACATTGCCATTACCAGCCCCAATCTCCTTGACTTGAAGTCTCTGGGTGTAAGGACATTGATACATGGATGGGCTAAGCAATAGAATTGAGCGAACCCAAACTGTAAAGTTCGGGTCCGTACCGAACTTTGGGGTGTCTGTGACCCGGACCCGAACCCGGACATTTGAAAAAAAGTTTGGGTTCGGGTTCTGGGTTCGGGTATTTGATCACGCATGTTGAATAGCTGCAGGGCAGCCAATCAACAAGTGTTTCACTGGTTTGCCCTTAGAAGCCATCACAGCCATGCCTACTAATGACATGGCTGTGATTGGCCAGTGCATCATGTGACCCAGCCTCTTTATAAGCTGGAGTCACTTAGTGCTGCATGTCACATGCTCTCTGGCTAGTGTAGGGAGAGGATGCTGCCGGCGCTGTGAGGGACAGATTGCAGATATAATAACATCTCATCCTGCATTACAGAACGATCCGATTGAGGACTAGGTAGAGATTACTACTACTACTACTGCTTTTAGGGACAGATTGCAGATCTAATAATATCTCATCCTCCATTACAGAACAATCTGACTGGACTAGGTAGAGTCTACTGCTTAGAGGGACAGATTATTGTTCTAAAATCATCTTCTAGTTCTATAGGGTCAGGTTCCTGCTGTTGCTGTACGGGACAGATTATTGTTCTAAAATCATTTTACTTCCTTTTGCAGCCCTCTAGCACTTTCCAGGACTTTTTTACAGTCATTTTTCTGCCGAAAAGTTCAGGTCCCCATTGACTTCAATGGGGTTCGGGGTCAAGTTTGGGTCAAGTTCGGTACCGAACCCGAACTTTTTTGCGAAGTTCGGCCGAGCCCACCGAACCCGAACATCCATGTGTTCGCTCAAATCTACTAAGCAACCAAAGAGATTTTGCCAGATTAGGCCTACATGAATAAAATAAACAGGTGAGTGTTTCAGCTAAAACTAAAAAATCAGCTTTGAATGTAAAGCATTCTATACTCAATCTATCACTTGCCTCTTCTGCTATAAAGCTGCCAAGGACAAGATGCCTTATACTGACAGTCTTGCTAATACCGATCCTCTTAATCATTGTGAAAGTGGAACCTTCTGAGTGCTATAGGATGAAGTCACCTAGCAGTGTGAATTATATATTTCAGCCCATGAGATAATGTTTTTCTTTTTCTGAAGACATCCATATGCTGTCAATCTTGTCACAGAGAAAATCTTTGTTTTCTCTTTCTTCGAAGCAGATAAATTATATTTTTTATTACAGCTAGTAGAAAGGAAGATAGAGAACATTTCTTCTCATATGCCAGTCATTTCACCACATTCACTCTAAATATCTCAATCCCTCTGCATTGCAGTGTTTACCATTTGGTGAGTATTACTCATTAGTAAGGTCTTCCTTGATTTTTGCATTCTAGGGGTTTGGAAAGACTATACTTAGCATTATATGGTTTTGGATATATTAAAATTAAAGATCTGGGTAAGTTTGGGGAATAAAATTAATATTCCAAATAACAATTCTATCCTAATACAATTTTCTCAGTATGGGAAGTTAATTGGGATGGGCAAAAATGGCTCAATCCAACACTGCCCTAAACTTTGCAAAATTTAATGTTAGACCTGTCAGCTAAAATCTTTTTTTTTTAATATTCACATAGAGCTTTTCTAATCCACTGAATCTTACAGAGAACCTACCATGTTTAATCTTATTCACTAATCACATACTTGCCACATATTTAATATTTGGGATGGGCCGTACACCCCCCGGTTCGGTTTGCACCAGAAATTGCGAACAGGCTAAAAATTTGTGCGAACACGTGAACACCGTTAGAATCAATGGGACTCGAACATGAAAAATCAAAAATGTTCATTGTAAAGGCTTATATGCAAGTTATTGCCCTAAAAAGTATATGAGGTCCTGCCCTAGGGGAAATGTATCAATGCAAAAAAAGTTTTTAAATTGATCGTTCTTTAACCACTTCCTTACTGGGCACTTAAACCCCCCTCCTGCCCAGGCCAATTTTTGGCTTTCAGTGCTGTTGCATTTTGAATGACAATTGCGCGGTCATGCGACGTTGTACCCAAACTAAATTTATATAATTTTATTTCCACAAATAGAGTTTTGTTTTGGTGGTATTTGATCCCATCTGCATCATTTCTGATCGCCGCTATAAACAAAGAGCGAGGATTTTGAAAAAAGAACAATATTTTTTACTTTTTGCTATAATAAATATCCAAAAAATAAAAAAAAATAGTTCAACAGTTTTGGCCGATATATATTCTTCTACATATTTGTGGTAAAAAAAATCGCAATCGGCATATATTGATTGGTTTGCGCAAAAGTTATTGTGTCTACAAACTATGGGAATTGATTTATGGCATTTTTATTATGTATTTATTTTTTACTAATAATGGCGGTGATCTATGATTTTTATCGGGACTGCGATATTGCAGGACATTTTTTGTCGGACATTTTTGACGATCAATGACATTTATACAGCAATCAGAAATTTAAATGTCCACTGATTACTATATAAATGTCATTGACAGTGAAGGGGTTAACCTGCAGGGGGCAGTGAAGGGGTTAATAGTGTTGACCCGAACTTTGACCCGGACCCCGAAGACCCGAAGATGATTTTAGAACACTAATATGGCTCTATGCGGCTGAAACAGGCTTTTCCAACACACTTTGAAGATGATTTTAGAACATTAATATGGCTCTATGCGGCTGAAACAGGCTTTTCCCACACACTTTGAAGATGATTTTAGAACACTAATATGGCTCTATGCGGCTGAAACAGGCTTTTCCCACACACTTTGAAGATGATTTTAGAACAGTAATATGGCTCTATGCCCCTGCAATAGGCCTGTCCCACACACTTTGAAGATGGTTTTAGAAGTATAATCTTTCCCTTAAAGCAACAGCTGGAACCTTTCCCTGTACAACTTGATGATGATTTTAGAACACTAATCTTTCCCTTAAAGCAACAGCTGGAACCTTTCCCTGTACAACTTGATGATGATTTTAGAAGAATAATATTTCCCTTAAAGCAGTAGACTCTACCTAGTCCAGTCAGATCGTTCTGTGCAGCAGGATGAGGTGTGCAATCTGACCCTCAAAACAGCAGTACTAGTATCTCTCCCTAGTCCACATTCAGATCGTTCAGTAATGCAGGATGAGATGTTCTGCAATCTGCCCTCACAGAGCCAGCAGTATCCTCTCCCTAAACTATCCTGAGAGCATATGACATGCAGCACAGTGACTCCCGCCCCATATAGAGGCTGGGTCACATGGTGCACTGGCCAATCACAGCCATGCCATTAGTAGGCATGTCTGTGATGGTTTCTAGGGAAAACCAGTGAAACACTTGTTGATTGGCTGCCCTTGGCAGCTTTTCAACATGTGTAATAAAATACCAGAACCCCGGACCCGAACCCAGACTTTTTTTGAAAAGTCCGGGTTTGGGTCCTGGTCCCGGACGCCCAAAAGTTTGGTACGGACCCGAACTTTACAGTTCGGGTTCGCTCAACTCTACCTGTGAGTGCGCGCCAGGAGCTCGCACATGGGCAGGACGTCCATGGATGTCCACCTGGCAATTCAGATCCCTGCTGGAGTCGTACTTCGGCAATAGCGCATATCTGAATGGGTTAAGGAGCAGTGATTTTAATAATGCCTAAAGTAAAACAATAAAAATGAAATATTCCTTTAAATATCTTGCCCAAAATTATTTAAAAAATTGCGTAGGGTCCCCCCCCAAAGTCCATACCAGGCCCTTCAGGGGTCCCCAGATCCCAATCCCCCATGTGAATAGGTATGGGGTACATTGTACCCCTACCCATTCACCAAAAAAGGAGTATAGTGGTATAAAAAACAAGAAGCAGTTTTTGACAAGTCCTTTATTCTGTAAAATAGCTTTTCTTCTTTCTTCCTCGTCCCCACCCCCTCCTGCCATGCCAGGGCTGTGTGCTGGGATAAGGGTCTGGTTTGGATTTTGGGGAGACTCCTACGCCATTTTTTTAAGGTTCCCCTTAAAATCCACACCAGACCTGAAGGGCCAGGTATGTACTTTGGGGGGGACCCCGTGTCATTTTTTTTTTAAATTGGCATGGACCCCCACGCAATTTTTTTTTTAAATTTTGGTGCAGGCCCTGCTGTAAATTATTTTAAAAATTGTGATGACATGCCCCAGTCAAATAGGTGCCAAAATAATTGGGCCTTGGGTGTTGGCAGTGCCAGAACACTGTAACCCCTTGCAGTACTCATATTGGGCACAGGAACAGGCCCTGCTGTTGTAAATTAGTTTAAAAATTGTTATGGCATGCCCTTGAAAACCAGGTGCAAAAAAATTTGGCTTTGTGTACTGGTGGTGCCCTAAATATAAAATATCGTTCTAGATTATCGACAGGAGGAATAGGAGCAATGGCAGTCTTAAAGCGATCCCAGATCCCTAGCAAATTTAATCAGTTGCATCAGCATCAGGGGCTTGATAGCTGCTGATCCAGTACTTATTCATTTTTATAAATGTGAGCCTATCAACCGAGTCTGTGCACAGGCACACTCTTTGATTGTTTACAAACACTCCAGCAGCAATGAATATCCATTCAGAAAGCACGCTGGATGCAGGACAGGCCAGTAGCTCAATTGCATATTCAGCAAGTTCCGGCCAGTGCTCCATCCTCAAGACCCAGTAACTCAGTGGATGCTCAGTTGGAAAGGTCTCCAAGTCTGCTCTTGCCCCTAGATATTCCTGCACCATATAATGCAGACACTGATGATGGTTGCTTGAACCTGGGTGCTGAGGACTGAAAATTTTATCAAAGGCATCGGCCAGCCGGCCACATTCTCCACCGATCTACCTCTGAACAACCGAAGCTTCAGAAACAGCACCAGGATATGGTAGCCTCCCAGGGTCTGGAAAGGTATTGCACAGACTTTTCTTCAAGGTATCATGAAGATGTTTCATCCTCTGCTCCCTCTGTGCAGACATGATGAGCTCTACAACTTTACCCTTCTAACGTGGATCAAGAAGGGTTGCCAGGCAGTAATGATCCCTCTCCTTGATACGCAAATCCTAGGGTCTTTTTGCAGGCTTTTCAGAATCAGAGAGCCCATGAAGTGTAAGTTTGAGGAGGTATGAGTGTCCCCTGGGTCACTGAGTATGACATTATCAGGAACTACCTCCTCCCAGCCATGTACAACTCCTTGGGTTTCTGGGGACTGAAAACCATGATCCCTTGGAGACTGCTGCATGTTATCCTCCACATCCATGCTGACACAGTCCTCCTCCTCCTGTGTGCTTGGCGGCTCTGCAGGAATATTCTCTGCATAAAGGGGGCCTTGAGAGGAAAGGAAAGGAAGTCTTCTCTTCCTCCCACTGTTCTGCCTCAAGTGCCCTGTCCATGATTCCACAAAGCGTGTGCTCCAGAAAGAATATTAGAGGGACAGTGTCACTGATGCATGCATTGTTGCTGCTCACCATCCTTGTGGCCTCCTCAAATGGTGACAGGACAGTGCATGCAACCTTGATCAGTAGCAACTGACGTGGTGAAAAGAAGCCAAGCTCCCGTCAGCCTGTCCTGATGCCATGCTCACAGCGGTACTCCTTGATGGCCCTCTGCTGTGCATGCAGCCGCTGCAGCATTCCCACCTGAGTTCCACCTGGTGGGCATGTCACAAATGAGGCGGTTGGTGGTCAGGTTGAATTCCTGCTGAATGTCAGCCAGCCTGGCACTGGCATTGTATGAACGCTGGAAATGACCACAGACTTTTCTGGCCTGCCTCAGGATATTTGGTAAGCCTGGATACCTGGTCAAGAAATGCTGCACCACCAAATTCAAAACATGTGTCAAGCATGAAACATGTGTCAAGTGTACCATCGGAGGGCAGAGAGAAGGTTGGTACCATTGTTGCATACATTCCATTCCTGGCTCAAACTGCTCTGGCATCAACCACCTCTGAGCCTGCCCCCGCAGAGCTGACAGAATCTCTGCCCCAGTGTGGCTCCTGTCCCCAAGATAGACTAACTCAAGCACCGCATGGCATCTTTTAGCCTGACTACTTGCGTAGCCCCTTGAATACTTAGGGAGCACTGCAGGTTCAGAAGACAATTCTGCAGAAGAGGCCACGGAGGTAGAAGAAGAGGAGGGGGTGGAGGAGGGGGATGCGGCTAAATCACCACTAGCTTTTTGGAGGCCTGGTGGTGGAGCTAGCACCAACACTAAACCCTATCCTGCATTATCCCAGCTGCCAGAAGAGTTTCCCAGTGCACCGTGAAGGAAAGGTAACGTCCCTGACCATGCCTTCTGGACCATGAGTCAGCGGTAATATGAACCCTGCTGCTGACCGCCCTGTCCAACAAGGCCAAAACATTGCCTTCCACATGACGGTAGAGAGCTGGAATGGCCTTATGTGAAAATAAATTTATTTTGGGAACCTGCCACTGTGGGACAGCACATTCCACAAATTCACAAAAGGGGGCAGAGTCTACCGGCTGAAAAGGCAGCATTTGGAGTGCTAGCAATTTGGCCAAGCTAGCATTAAGATGCCGAGCATGTGGATGGCTGGGACGGTATATTTTTTACAGTTCAGCAACTGGGGTAGGGATATTTGCCTGCTGAATTCACCTGGTGGTGTACTGCTAGCAGATTGGCTGCAACTACTTGTGGCACACATTGCTAGACCTTCATTCCTCTCAGTGCAGGTTTTGGAGAGGGCTGGAGGTATAGAAGGGTTTGAGATCCCAGATGAGGAGCAAGGAGATGTCCGCCTTGTTTTCTGATGTGGGTTTTTCAGGTGCTGTTGCCAACGGATTGCATAGCTGGTCGTCATATCTCTTGTGAAGGCAGTAGTGCCCAAGCGGCTGGAGTTCTGGACTCGCTTGACCCGCTTCAGACATAGATTGCAAATGGCAACAGTGCGATCTACTGCACATGTGTTGAAAAATGCCCACACCAAAGAACTTTTGAAAGTCAGCGGGGAGCCAGCAGCGCCCTGCACCTGTGGAGCTCTGTGGTCTGATGCAATTGGATGACTGCCCTTAAGCTGCAGGACATCCTGCCTCATTGGAGTTGCGCCTCCTTCTCCTCCTCACTTTTCTCCTCTCTTCTCTCAGGCACCCAAGTACAGTCCATGCCCTCATCATCCCCTCCCTCCTCGTTACTGGAGCAAACTTGGCAGTACGATGCAGCTGGGGGAACATGACTGCTAGTTTGTTGTCCTTCTGTGGCACCCCCTGTCTCTAGGCTCACGCTACTCCCTTCCTCAACCTGGGAACCAACATCAGAGCCTTCAAATTGCTGTGCATCTTCCATGGTTGAATGACTCTGGTGACTCTTCCGTGCATGATGGTGGCCAACAGCAGAAAAAAAGGACAAGCGTGACCCACCTGCAGAGGATACACCATGTCCGCCACCACCACTTTTCACTGAAGACACAGAGGCTGCTTGCCCTCTTTTAGTGGCCTGGGAGCGTCTGCCTCTCCTTTGTGGCCTTCCTGACATGATAGGGATTTTTTTTAACACCGCACTGCACTGTATTATATACCGTACACCCCCGAATGCACTGTTATATAGTGTACACTCAATACACTGTTTGTACATATACAATAGACTGTATATATTTTAAGACACCACATCATGTGCACTATATACTGTACGTACACCCCCGAATGCACTGATATATAGTATACACTCAACACGCTGTGTGTATATATATATATATATACACTAGTCTGTATATATTTTAAGCCTCCACGTCAAGTAGTGTACTATATACCATATGTACACCCCTGAAGGCACTGATATATTGTGTACACTCAATACGCTGTGTGTATATATATATATAGACTAGACTGTATATATTTTAATACACCCCGTCAAGTGTACTATATACCGTACATACACCCCCGAATGCACTGATATATAGTGTACCCTCAATACGCGGTGTGTGTATATATATATATATATATATATATATATATATATATATATACTAGACTGTATATATTTTAATACACCTCGTCAAGTGTACTATATACCGTACGTACACCCCCGAATGTACTGCTATATAGTGTACACTCAACACGCTGTGTGTGTGTATAAATACAGTATCTCACAAAATTGAGTACATCCCTCCCATTTGTGTAAATATTTTATTATATCTTTTCATGTGACAACACTGAAAAAATAACACTTTGCTACAATGTAAAGTAGCGAGTATACAGCTTGTATAACAGTGCAAATTTGCTGTCCCCTCAAAAACAACTCAACACACAGCCATTAATTTTGAAACCACTGGCAACAAAGGTGAATACACCCCTAAGTGAAAATGTCCAAATAGGGCCCAAATTAGCCATTTTCCCTCCCCGGTGTCATGTGACTTGTTAGTGTTACAATGTCTCAGGTGTGAATGGGGAGCAGGTTTGTTAAATTTGGTGTTATCGCTCTCACTGTCTCATACTGGTCACTGGAAGTTCAACATGGCACCTCATGGCAAAGAACTCTCTGAGGATCTGAAAAAATGAATTGTTGCTCTACATTAAGATGACAGAGGCTATAAGAAGATTGTCAAGACCCTGAAACTGAGCTGCAGCACAGTGGCCAAGACCATGAAACAGTTTAACAGGACAGGTTCCACTCAGAACAGGTCTCGCCATGGTTAACTAAAGAAGTTGAGTGCACGTGCTCAGCGTCATATCCAGGGGTTGTCTTTGGGAAATAAACATATGCCAGCATTGCTGCAGAGGTTGAAGGGGTAGGGGGTCAGCCTGTCAGTGCTCAGACCATACCCTGCACACTGCATAAAATTGGTCTGCGTGGCTGTCGTCCCAGAAGGAAGCCTCTTCTAAAGATGATGCACAAGAAAGCCTGTAAACAGTTTTCTAAGGACATTGATTACTGGAACCATGTCCTGTGGTCTGATGAGACCAAGATAAACTTATTTGGTTCAGATTGTGTCAAACGTGTGTGGCGGCAACCAGGTGAGGAGTACAAAGACAAGTGTGTCTTGCTTACAGTCAAGCATTGTGGTGGGAGTGTCATGGTCTAAGGCTGCATGAGTGCTGCCGGCTCTGGGGAGCTACAGTTCATTGAGGGAACCATGAATGCCAACATGTACTGTGACATACTGAAGCAGAGCATCATCCCCTCCCTTTTCATGATAATGACTCCAAACACACCTCCAAGATGACCGATGCCTTGCTATAGAAGCTGAGGGTAAAGGTGATGGACTGGCCAAGCATGTTTCCAGACCTAAACTCCATTGAGAATCTGTGGAACATCCTCTAATGGAAGGTGGAGGAACGCAAGGTCTCTAACATCCACCATTAAACAGCAAAGGTGTCCTTGTGTGAGGCACTAAGGACCAAGAGGTTAGTTAGTGAGGCACGGGCAATAGACACCATCAAATAGGAATGTAAAAAAATCACTTTAATATTTGCATCATGTAAAATTTACAGTTCCAATAAATACAATGCATGTAGACAAGAGTTACACCACTATGCCCATATGGAGACCAAGGGTCTCCTGGGCAACAGGGACAACACACTGTGAAGACACACACAAGGGGGACACAAAGCAAGATAAGAACAGCGTCCGGACGCACGGAAATGGTGGACGGATAATTGCACCACCTGAGGGGGAGGGGAATGTGAAATGTCCTTCCAGAGCCCTCTGGTATAAGTGTAGCTGTGGGGTGTAGGACCCCGGTGGGAATCCTAGATAGCTCGGGGAGAGCCCCGTGTGATATATAATATATCAGGGTATGGCTGAAATGCCTGGCATAATTGGTCAATGAGGACCTGAGCAAAATTAAAAAGTCACGATGTGAAGTGGACTCAATGGAGGTTGATGGTTGACCCCTGGGTAGTATCGCTGATAAGTTGGCGTGGATGTGAGTCCCGCATCATTATGGAGGGCGTAATATTACCAGGTTGTGGGATAAGTGGACAAAGTTGTGCCTCCTGGTTGAAAGTAAAGTCAATGAAGATGGTGCGTGGGCACACTGAGATAGAGTTAGATAAATGTGGTGACCACATGGACTTGAGTGGTCTCAGATGAGGGCTAAGTCCTTTTATAATAATAGTCCTGAGTAGTGTTGAGCGAACCTGGACTGTAACGTTCGGGTCCATACCGAACTTTCGGGTGTCCGGGACCTGGACCCGAACACGGACATTTCAAAAAATGTTCGGGTTCGGGTCCTGGGTTCTGGTAGTTTATCACGCATGTTGAATAGCTGAAGGGCAGCCAATCAACAAGCGTTTCACTGGTTTGCCCTTAGAAGCCATCACAGCCATGCCTACTAATGGCATGGCTGTGATTGGCCAGTGCATCATGTGACCCAGCCTCTTTATAAGCTGGAGTCACAGTGCTGCATGTCACATGCTCTTGGGTTAGTGTAGGGAGAGGAAGCTGTCGGCGTTTTTGTGAGGGAGAGATTGCAGACATTTTAACATATGATCCTGCATCCTGAGATTACTACTGCTGTTGCTCTGAGGGATAGATTGCAGAAATTTGAGATTTCACATACTGCTGCTTTGAGTGACAGATTGCAGATTGCAGATCAAACTCTGCCTAACACAACAATCGTTACGATTGTACACAACAATCAGATTGTGCGATCGTACACAACGATCAGATTGTGGGAGTAATTTGAGATTTCACATACTGCTGCTTTGAGTGATCTGACTGCACTAGGTAGAGGCTTCTGCTTAGAGGGACAGATTATTGTTCGACTAGCAACACATGCTAGCGTGTTAGACTAACAACACATGTTAGCATTGCTAACAACACAATCCGTCTCAAACTAGACGTTAGACGTTAGACAGTGAGTTTCGTCGTCATACACTTTAGAGTTTAAAGACGTTAGATAGGGAGTCTCGTTGTCGTCATCATTAGAGTCCTACGTCCTAGTATACAATTTTACAGACGTTAGAGAGGGAGTGTTTTTGCGGCTGTCGAAGGAGAGGGATGTGATTGGGTTCTCGTACACTGTACGTCGTGACACTGAGGTCGAATATTTCTCCGACCCAGTGTACTACGTGACCGGTTAGTGTCGGT
>BLSH010233503.1:24647-35292 GCA_018402905.1 Glandirana rugosa | reverse complement strand
AGTCTCGAAACCACTATCTCTCTTCAAAAAAAGACACGACCTGTCACCGAACGCTTTCCAGGCACATATTACGATGAGGACGCTTGACTGGAAGATCCAACCCGTAAAATGCATACCGGACGTACCGAAGGAGAAATTACACCTTCATTACCTAAGAGCGCTCCTGTAGAACGACTCAACTTAAGCACTCTTTACAGTCAAATCCATCGGATACGCGGGATAGTCAATACTCGAGGTATAGTAATCGAGAACCATGATTCAACACATCATCAACCGCATTCATCCCAACATTTAGACGTAATCTCTAACTAAGTCCTTAGGGGGTCTTACATTTCAACAAGGAAAATGAAGCCAGAAGGGATATGAGGAAGGCATTAAGGCCAGTTAAAGCGGACATTCAGGATTTGCTGCAGAGGGTGGCACATGTTGAACATAAAATAGATGACACTTTCACGGCTCACGACAACATGGTAGACGTACTCCAAGAACAACAAGCAGATATTCAGAGAATGGTGGCTAAAATAGCGGACATGGAAGACCGAAGTAAAAGGAACAACTTTACATTCTGGGGGATTCCTGAATCAATCTCTAATGCAGATTTACAACCCTACTTACGCCAACTACTACACAACTTAGTACCAAGAGCTAATGATATGGAGCTCATAACTGATAGGGCGCATAGGCTACCTAAACTGACATTTCTCACGAATTCAACTCAGCAAGATGTCCTCGCGAGAATCCATTACTTCCACATTAAAGAGGAAGCCATGCAGGCCATACGTAAAATGCCCAACCTAGAAGGTCAGTTCGCAGGAGTAGCATTATACACGGACCTTTCGCAAGCCACTGTCCAGCACAGAAAAAAACTTCTCTCTATCACCAAAGCTCTGAGGAACCACCATATTAAATATCAATGGGGGACCCCTTCGAAACTGATAGTGACCTACCGTGACAAAACATATAACATTTTCTCTTTGGAAGCTGGCTTACGATACCTAAAAGAATGGGGCATCATTCCAGTGGAAATTCCAAATGAGGAACATCGGAAACCCCAAATGTTCAGATCAGAATGGTCCAAATAAAAAGGTCAACAACTAGTAGGTTCACCTCAATTTCTGTTACCACTCGTGGTTCCAAGTCAATGTAGGTATTATGGGAAGTTTGATATCCCTGTGCAGAGGCACCAGGGAAATTGGTAATAAAACCCTCTTGATTAGTTGGCAGAAGCTTCTGCTACTGAACCCCAGAAAAAAAAAATCTGGGCCAATTTTTTTGACTTGTTTGTTCCACTTTATTCTTTATTGTTGCATCCATACCACCCATCTCCACCTAAACTTGCTAATTCACCTGACTGTGATCCATCTGGAAAAACAACCCTTCTTCCTAGAGCCACCTATTTGTCTCACTCACCTGTCACTCACTCACCTGTCACTCAGTCATACACAGTATATCATTCTGAGTCTTTCGAGCTCACACGGCTACATGTATTATTCCTTCCATCAATAGCTACCTTAACTTTTCTAGTACAATTCAACTCTGCACAACCGAAAAGCAACAATGTGGAATGCCCATGACTATTAAATTCCTCTCTATGAATGTTAAGGGACTAAATATTCCTTTTAAATGCAAGCTCCTGTGGTCGGAAGCGCTTAAAAGGGGATGTCATCAGCATACAAGAAACTCATTTTTAGGCGCAGAAAGCTCCTAAGTGCTCCCAGAAATTGTACCCTCATATATTCTTTGCAAATGCCAACACTAAGCATAATGGTGTACTCATTGCTATTAGAAACTCTGTTACCTTCTCTCCACAGGATGTGAACATTGACCCCAACGGTCGCTATATTATTTTATTATGTATGCTCAATAATGTACTATATACTATTGTATCTGTGTAGGGCGGCTCATAAAGGGGCCTTTGTTATGCTTGGCGACTTCAACTTGGTCCCTGATGCTATGCTGGATTGCTCCCTACAGACACACTCCCACAAAATAACTCTGAAGGACTATCTGCACACGGAATCACTATATGATACCTGAAGATGCCTACATGCAGGTGAAAAAGATTACACCTTCTTTTCAATTCTACATAGATCATACACCAGAATAGATCTAGCCCTATGGATATCCACACCCTATACTTAATCCGTGAAGCGACTATAGAAAATATTACATGGTCCGATCACGCACCCATTACTATCACAATCTCTCAACAACACAATGTAAATCCTACAAGGCTTTGGCGTAATAACATCAGCATTTTCCAGCAGGTGTCACACAGAGATGGAGTCGCTAAGCAACTAAAAGAATTCTTCCATTTTAATACAACAGAAAATAGCATTTGCGCCAACATATGGTGCCTATATAAGGGGTATTTTGCTACAAATCGCTTCCAGGGAAAAAAGGAAAAGAACCCAGAAGCTAAACTTCCTCTTGAATGAGATTAAAAAATGAGAGTCCCAGCAAAAACTACTACCCTCCCAACAGAGCTTAAAAAGCTATTAATGCAAGGTCAGGAAAGATGTCTCAGATACTTAAAAACCTCTTACTACTTATTTTGCAATAAGGCCGGAAAACAGCTAGCGAGACAAGTCCAAATAAAACAAGCCAAAGCAACAATAGCGCACATGAAAAATCCATCCACAGGTGTGAAAGTTCAACACCCCAAAGATATAGCAGACATTTTTAAAAAACTACTATAGCTCCCTATATAATTTAAAATTAGATCCTAACACTCCCCAACCATCTCCAGAAAAAATTAAAGAATTCCTAGACTCAGTCAAATTGCCCCCCACCAACCCAGAACAATTAGAATTCCTAAATTGCCCTTTCACAATCAAAGAAATCACCACAGTACTTAACTCGATGGCAACAAATAAAACTTCAGGTCCAGATGGACTATCAGCAGAATATTATCACTCTTTCAAGGAAATACTTATACCCCCTCTCCTAAATGTATACAATAGCTCAGCATCTACAGGAACCCTCCCTAAAGAAATGCTCAAGGCCATCATAATAACATTACCCAAACCAGGTAAAGTCCCAGACTCCCCACAAAACTTCAGACCAATTTCCCTATTAAACACGGACCTTAAAATATACGCCAAATTAATTGCAAATAGACTGGCCACTATAATGTTCACACTAATAGCACAAGACCAAGTAGGATTTGTATTAAATAGACAAGCCCTTGACGGTACCATAAAAAAATTGGATTTGCAGAGAATAGCAGAACATAGTAAAACACCAGCGACCTTTCTGGCTCTTGATGCCGAAAAGGCCTTCAACAGGGTCCATTGGGCATATATGAAAGCTACCCTTGCCAAATTCGGTTTCACAGGTTTTATTAATTCTGCTATTTCAGCCCTCTACACAAATCCCTCAGCGCAAATATTCACAGCCTCAGTCATATCAGAAGAGTTTCCCATCTCAAGTGGCACCCGTTAGGGTTGCCCACTTTCACCTCTGATTTTCACCCTAGTAATGGAGCCATTAGCGACAGCAATAAGGCAATCACCCAGGATATCTGGTATAAAAGAAGCAGGTACCTCCTACTCTATAGGACTCTTCGCAGATGATGTTCTTCTCACCCTTTCCGATCCAGAACAATCCATCCAAGCTGTCAATGAAATCATTGAAATATTTGGAAATATCTCCTATTACAAGATCAACATCTCCAAATGTCAGCCATAAATCTTAACAAAAGGAATAGAGGAAAAATTAAATCTAACTTCTCATGAAATTGTGATTCCACAGAAATTCAATACCTGGGAATTCACATACCTAATAAATCGGCGAACCTATATGAAGCTAACCACAAGAAACTCTTAAAATATCTCCTATTACCCAATTAAGGAAGCAAAAGCTTATCTGGCTGGGCCACATAGCAACATTTAAGATGGTAACTCTACCAAAGATGTATATCTTTAGAACAGTGCCCATACTGGTTCCTTTTTTACCACATTGAACTCACTTCTCAAATCATTCATCTGGAAAGGTACAAGGCCACATATAGCTTTCAACATCCTACTCAAACCCATATCCAAAGGAGGAACTGGAGCTCCCTCCATTAAAGACTACTATAGAGCTGCCCTTGTAGAACAATTGAAAGCTTGGATCACCCCACGCCCCCTTAAACCCTGGGTACTAATTGAACAAGCCATGTTAAATAATAAAAATCTCAAAACCTTACTATTAGCAGCAACTATTGGAATTCCCATCCAAATGCCAAAACACCACTCACTGATGGCATCAATTGAAGCCTGGAGAGATCTTTTAGACCTACAGAGGGAGTGCATAAAAATACCAATTAAAGAGGCCCCTTTGCAGATATTTGAATTCCTTATCCCAGACCTCTCAATTAAGACATGGGCCAAACAAGGGTTTTTATCCTGGTCTACAGTACCGGAAGAGGCAAAATTGAAGGAGCCGTTTATCACTAATTGAATTAATAATTTTCTACAGAAGCTATGCTTGGTTAATGTCTCTATAGACAAGGAAATCTGGGAATGGTACAACAATTGGGAGGTATCCAAGGGTGGCATATCTCGTATTTACCTCATGCTACAAAGGGAAGCCCCTATGAAACATACCGTATATACTCATGTATAAGTCGACCCGTGTATAAGTCGACCATCCTACTTTTGCCCAAAAAATATGGGAAAACTTATTGACCCGCGTATAAGCCTAGGGTGTGAAATGCAGCAGCCAGAACACAGGGACAGGGAGCCAGAACACAGGGATTTTAATGCCAGGACACAGGGATTTTAATGCCAGAACACAGGGATTTTAATGCCAGAACACAGGGATTTTAGACAGAACACAGGGATTTTAATGCCAGGACACAGGGATTTTAATGCCAGAACGCAGGGATTTTAATGCCAGAACACAGGGATTTTAATGCCAGGACACAGGGATTTTAATGCCAGGACACAGGGATTTTAATGCCAGAACACAGGGATTTTAATGCCAGGACACAGGGATTTTAATGCCAGGACACAGGGATTTTAATGTCAGGACACAGTGATTTTAATGCCAGGACACAGGGATTTTAATGCCAGGACACAGGGATTTTAATGTCAGGACACAGGGATTTTCATGTCAGGACACAGGGATTTTAATGTCAGGACACAGATACTGTAGCCAGAACACATAAGGGATGAGTAAGGTAGTTTAGTTTCACATTAAACAGAGCTGTGCTGCTTCTAAGAGCCGTTCTGTGCTGTGTAAGTGTGATTAAACACATTGGAATGCAAAGAATGCAGAGAGAGAGAGCTGCAGCTCTTAATGGAGATTAGCTTGTCCAGCCCACCTCTGACATCAAGCTGAGAATCTGACACCTCTCTCTGCATTCTTTGCATTTCAATGTGTTTAATCACACTTACACAGCACAGAACGGCTCTTAGAAGCAGCACAGCTCTGTTTAACATGAAACTACTGATCCCCACAGACACTGACTCGGGTATAAGTCGAGGGGGGTCTTTTTGAGCACAAAAAAAGTTCTGAAAAACTCGACTTATACCCGAGTATATACGGTACATCTGCCATAAAAAAATGGGAAAGAGACTTAGGGAAAGCCTACATAGAACAACAATTGGCGAACGTAACTAAACATAATATGAGGGCAACCCATTGTGTTCTACACTGGGAAAATACTCTAAAAATATTGTATAGATGGTACTTAACCCCAATTTGTCTGTCATACATGTACTCAGAGGTTTCCACAGACTGCTGGTGCAACTGCGGGCAAAAAGGTAACATCCTCCATATCCTTTGGCAATGCAAATCAATAACAAGCTTCTAGCAAGCTATATTTAGGCTAATTTCCCGAGTCACTGGCTGCATAGTACAAGCTTCCCCAGATTTGGCTCTTCTAGGTCTAAATCTGGAGAAATTTCCTCCAGATCTAAGACAGGTAACCACGCACATTTTAATTGCAGCCAGACTAACAATCATGAGTAAATGTAAAAAAGATCTAGCCCCTACTGTAGAGGAAACAATTTCTAGAACGAGACTCCAATGTTCATATGAACACTCTTTCGCCAAAGTACATGGAAATTGGCTACAAATCTATAAAATATAAGAGGTGATAAGTCATAAAAGGGAGGCAAAAAAAAAAGAAAAAAAGTAGGTCACAGTCAGGCTACCAAGGCCAGGAGCAATGGGTGGTATGGATAGGTTAGTTGAATTGGTTACTGTTTCTCCGATTGGTACTAAACAGAAATAGTCATCCCAAGCAACTTTTTGCTATTATTAGAGTTGTGCTTACTCGATCACAGCGGAGAGTCCAATTAGAGATTGGGTTTACATCTAGAGTTGAGCAGACACCTGGATGTTCGGGTTCGTCGGGTTCGGCCGAACTTCGCGAAAGAGTTCGAGTTCGACACCGAACTTGACCTGAACTTGACCCCCAACCCCATTTAAGTAAATCGTGACCCGAACTTTTGGGCACAAAAATGTCTCTAAAAAGTAATGGAAAGGGCTACAGGGCTGCAAAAGGAAGCAAAATGGGAGCAAGATTAGGACAAGTGCCCTGCAAACAAATGTGGATAGGGAAATAACTTAAAATCACATAAAAAAAAAAAAAATTGGAGGAGGAGGTGGATGTGGAGTAGGAGCCTAGAGGTTGAGGACGAGGTGACCGTGGCGGTGTAGCTGGAAGTGGTGGTGGAGGAGGAGGAGGTAGCAAACACTGTTTTTTGTTTGTTTGTTTTTTTTTTCTAATTGGGGTAGCTCCCAAAATATTGAGACATATTAAAAAAAAAAAAAAGTATACCAATGGCTTTGTGAGGCCGGTCTAAATGGCTATTCTGCAGAAGGTGCAGACAAGTCTTGTGGGATCCATACCTGGTTCATTTTAATAAACATTAGCTTGTCCACGTTGGCTGTGGACAGGCGGCTGCACTTGTCTGTGATAACGCCCCCTGCCATGCTAAACACACGTTCAGAAAATACACTGGTTGCAGGGCAGGCCAGCACCTCCAAGGCATAAAGGGCAAGCTCAGGCCATGTGGCCAATTTGGAGACTCAGAAGTTGAATGGGGCAGACCCATCAGTCAGTACGTGTAGGCATGTGCACACATACTGCTCCACCATGTTGCTGAAATGCTGCCTCCTGCTAATATGTTGCGTATCAGCTGGTGGTGCTGTTTGTTGTGGCTTGCTGCTGACAAAGCTTTTCCACATTTCTGCCATGCTAACCCTGCCTTCTGAGGTGCTGGTGGTGCCACAGGTGCATTAGCGACCTCTTCCTCCTCCTCCTCTGCCTTTGCCTCATGCTTCCACTGAGCCCTCTGTGTCATTTGGGAATGCCTTCAGCAGCGTGTCTACCAGCGCGCGCTTGTAGTTGCACATCTTCTGATCACGCTCCAGTGAGGGAATTAAGGACGGCATATTGTCCTTGTAATGGGGATCCAGCAGTGTGGCCACCCAGTAATCAGCACAAGTTAAAATGTGGGCAACTCGGCTGTCGTTGAGCAGGCACTGCAGCATGTAGTCGCTCATGTGTGACAGGCTGCCCAGAGGCAAAGACAAGTTGTCCTCTGTGAGAGGTGTATCATCTGTGTCCTCCGTATACCCCCAGCCATGTTCCAGTGATGCCCACGAGCTGCATTGGGTTCCTCCTCCTCATCATCCTCATCCTCCTCATCCTCCAGAACTGTGCCCTGACTTGAAATTTTTTTACCTGGCCTATGCTGGTGCAGGAACCCACTCTCCGAGCCACTTGTGAATGACTGGCCTGATAACTGTGGAAATGACCCCTCTTCCTCCTCCTCCTGTGCCATATCCTCTTACATCATCGCCCAAAGTGTTTTTTCAAGGAGACATAGAAGTGGGATAGTAACGCTGAGGACAGCATCATTGGCACTGGCCATGTTGGTGGAGTACTCCAAACACCGCAATATGGTACACAGGTCTCGCATGGAGGCCCACTCGTTGGTGGTGAAGTGGTGCTGTTCCGCAGAGCAACTGACCCGTGCGTGCTGTATTTGAAACTCCACTATTGCCTGCTGCGAGGTGGAGTTCCCCCTTGTGGGCACGTCGCATAGGAGGCGGTGAGTGGGAAGGCCGAAGTTCCGTTGCAACGCAGACAGGCAAGCAGCAGCAGGGTGAGAACGCCGAAAGCGCGCACGGACGGCCCGCACTTTCTGCAGCAGCTCTGACATATCAGGGTAGTTTTTTTAGAGATTTCTGCACCACCAAATTCAGCACATGCGCCAGGCAAGGGATGTTTGTCAAACCGGCTAGGCCCAGAGCTGCTACGAGATTTCGCCCATTATCGCACACCACCAGGCCGGTCTTGAAGCTCAGTGGCAACAACCACTCATCGGTCTGTTGTTCAATGCCCATCCACAGCAGATGCGCAGTGTGGGGTTTATCCCCCAAACATATCAGTTTTAAAACAGCCTGCTGTCTTTCCCCCTGGATGTGCTGAAGTTGGTGGTGAAGGTGTTACGCTGACTGGATGAGGAGGTGGTACAGGAGGAGGAAGCGGAGTAGGATGGGGAGGCAACAGGAGGAAAGGAGAAATGCCCTGCAATCCTTGGTGGCAGAAGGACATGCGCCAAATGGCTGGCTGCCTCAGGACCAACCGCCACTACATTTGCCCATTGTGCAGTTAGCGAGATATAGCGTTATAGTGGTTATGTCGACCTTGCCACAGATGGCGTTGCGCAGTGCACACTTGATCTTGTCCCCGAATTGTTTGTGCAGGGAAGGGATGGCTCGCCTGGAAAAGTAGTGGCGGCTGGGAACCACATACTGTGGGATAGACACCACCATCACGTTTTTAAAACTGTCCGTGTCCACCAGACGGAATGACAGCATTTCAAAGGCCAGGAATTTTGAAATGCTGGCATTCAGGGCCAGGGATCACGGGCGGGTAGGGGGGTACTTCCTCTTTCTCTCCAGTGTTTGGGAGATGGAGAGCTGTAAACTTCCATGGGACCGTGTGGAAATGCTTGGGGATGGTGGCGGACATGGTGGCGTTACTGTCACATCGTCTGTTTACTGGGTGGCAGGTGACACTGGCACTGTAGAAGTGGAGGAAGAGGCCAAGGCAGCAGCAGAAGAGAAAGCAGGAGGAGGCCGAGACCTTTCTTGGATTTTGAGGTAATTATTCCACTGCAGCTCGTGCTTTGCATGTAGATGCCTGGTCATGCAGGTTGTGCTCAGGTTTAGAAAATGTATGCCTCGCTTCAGGCTCTCATTGTACAGCATGCAAACCACTCGTGTCTTGTCGTCAGAATAGTGTCTGAAGAAATGCCATGCCGAGGAAACGCTTTTGAGCTGCCTTTGGTGTGCTAGGTCCCTGGGTGTGGTGGGTAGTAGCAGGTGTACTGTCTAGGGGACGGTCACTCCGCTTTTGCAACTTGCTTCTTCTTTTGCTGTGCTGGTGCCTCTGTGCGATCACAACCTCTTCCTTCAAACTGCACACGTCACTCACATGACCTTCATTCCATGTGGGGTCTAGGACTTCATCATCCTCCACATCATCTTCAACCCACCCTTCACCACTCTCCAAACTCCACTATGAGATGATTTTAGAACGATACTATGTCCCTCACAGCACCGACAGGAACCTGTCCCTATTCCACTATTAGATGATTTTAGAACGATAATATGTCCATCACAGCACCGACAGGAACCTGTCTCTACTACAGTATGAGATGATTTTAGAACGATAATCTGTCCCTCACAACACCGACAAAAAGTCCGGGTTCGGGATCGGTATTCGGGTATTTTTCGCTCCTTTTCAATAGCTGCAGGGCAGCCAATCAACAAGCGTTTCACTTGTTTGCCCTTAGAAGCCATCACAGCCATGCCTACTAATGGATCATGTGACCCAGCCTCTATATGAGCTGGAGTCACGTAGTCCCATGTGTCACATCGTCTTGTACTGGAGTAGGGAGAGGATGCTGCCGCAACTGCAAGGTAGCGATTAGCGTTCTAATATCATCTCATCCTGTATTAGAGACAGGTTCCTGGCAGTGCCGTGAGGGAAAGATTAGCGTTCTAAAACCATCTGATACTGGAGTAGGTACAGGTTCCTGGTGCTGTGAGGGAAAGATCAGCTTTCTAATATCATCTCATCCTGCATTAGGTACAGTTTCCTGGTGCTGTGAGGGAAAGATTAAAGTTCTAATATCATCTGATACTGGAGTAGGTACAGGTTCCTGGCGCTGTGAGGGAAAGATTAGCGTTCTAATATCATCTGATACTGCATTAGGGACAGGTTCCTGGTGCTATGAGGGAAAGATTAGCATTCTAATATCATCTCATACTGCAGTAGGGAGAGGTTCCTGTCGGTGCTGTGAGGGACATATTATCGTTCTAAAATCATCTCATAGTGGAGTAGGGAGAGGTTGATGTCGGTGCTGTGAGGGACATATTATTGTTCTAAAATCATCTCATAGTAGAGTAGGGAGAGGTTCCTGTCGGTGCTGTGATGGACATATTATCGTTCTAAAATTATCTCATAGTGGAGTAGGGAGAGGTTCCAGTCGGTGCTGTGAGGGGCAGATTATCATTCTAAAATCATCTCATAGTGGAGTAGGGAGAGGTTCCTGTCAGCGCTGTGAGGGACATATTATCGTTCTAAAATCATCTCGTAGTGGTAAAATCTTGCTATTATACAGGGAGTGTCGCG
>BLSH010233503.1:2548-24616 GCA_018402905.1 Glandirana rugosa | reverse complement strand
TAGAAAGGGAGTGTCGTGGTCCTTTGACATGGATTACGTCCTACTCTACTATAATCTTTCGACTAGAAAGGAAGTGTCGTGGTCCTTGGACATGGATGAGGTCATAGTCTACTATAACCTTGCGATTAGAAAGGGAGTGTCGCGGTCCTTGGAAATGGATTACGTTATAGTCTACTATAATCTTGCGATTACAGAGGGAATGTCGTGGTCCTTTGACGGGGATTACGTCCTACTCTACTATAATCTTTCGACTAAAAAGGGAGTGTCGTGGTCCTTGGAGAGGGATAAGGTGATACTCTATCAGCTTTCTAATATCATCTCATCCTGCATTAGGGGCAGTTTCCTGGTGCTGTAAGGGAGACATTAGCGTTCTAATATCATCTGATATTGCATTAGGTAAAGGTTCCTGGCGCTGTGAGGGAAAGATTAGCGTTCCAATATCATCTGATACTGGAGTAGGTACAGGTTCCTGGTGCTGTGAAGGAAAGATCAGCTTTCTAATATCATCTCATCCTGCATTAGGTACAGTTTCCTGGTGCTGTGAGGGAAAGATTTAAGTTCCAATATCATCTGATACTGGAGTAGGTACAGGTTCCTGGCGCTGTGAGGGAAAGATTAGCATTCTAATATCATCTGATACTGCATTAGGGACAGGTTCCTGGTGCTATGAGGGAAAGATTAGCATTCTAATATCATCTCATACTGCAGTAGGGAGAGGTTCCTGTCGGTGCTGTGAGGGACATATTATCGTTCTAAAATCATCTCATAGTGGAGTAGGGAGAGGTTGATGTCGGTGCTGTGAGGGACATATTATTGTTCTAAAATCATCTCATAGTGGAATAGGGAGAGGTTCCTGTTGGTGCTGTGAGAGACATATTATCGTTCTAAATTCATCTCATAGTGGAGTAGGGAGAGGTTCCTGTTGGTGCTGTGAGGGACATATTATCGTTCTAAATTAATCTCATTGTGGAATATGGAGAGGTTCCTGTCAGTGCTGTGGGGGACAGATTATCGTTCTAAAATCATCTCATAGTGGAGTAGAGAGAGGTTCCTGTCGGTGCTGTGAGGGACATATTATCATTCTAAAATCATCTCATAGTGGAGTAGGGAGAGGTTTCTGTCGGTGCTTTGAGGGACAGATTATCATTCTAAAATCATCTCATAGTGGAGTAGGGAGAGGTTCCCCTGGTGCTGTGAGGGAAAAATCAGCTTTCTAATATCATCTCATCCTGCATTAGGGGCAGTTTCCTGGTGCTGTAAGGGAGACATTAGCGTTCTAATATCATCTGATATTGCATTAGGTAAAGGTTCCTGGTGCTATGAGGGAAAGATTAGCGTTCCAATATCATCTGATCCTGGAGTAGGGAGAGGATCCTGTCGGTGCTGTGATGGACATATTATTGTTCTAAAATCATCTCATAGTGGAGTAGGGAGAGGTTCCTGTCGGTGCTGTGAGGGACAGATATCGTTCTAAAATCATCTCATAGTGGAGTAGGGAGAGGATCCTGTCGGTGCTGTGATGGACATATTATCGTTCTAAAATTATCTCATAGTGGAGTAGGGAGAGGTTCCTGTCGGTGCTGTGAGGGGCAGATTATCATTCTAAAATCATGCCATACTGGTGAAGGGAAAGATTCCTATCGGTGCTGTGAGGGACAGATTATCGTTCTAAAATCATCTCATAGTGGAGTAGGGAGAGGTTCCTGTCGGTGCTGTGAGGGACATATTATTGTTCTAAAATCATCTCATAGTGGAGTAGGGAGAGGTTCCTGTCGGTGCTGTGAGGGACATATTATCGTTCTAAAATCATCTCGTAGTGGAGAAAGGAGAGGTTCCTGTCGGTGCTGTGAGGGACAGATTATCGTTCTAAAATCATCTCATAGTGTAGTAGGGAGAGGTTCCTGTTGGTGCTGTGAGGAACATATCATTCTAAATTCATCTCATAGTGGAATAGGGAGAGGCTCCTGTCAGTGCTGTGAGGGACAGATTATCGTTCTAAAATCATCTCACAGTGGAGTAGGGAGAGGTTCCTGTCGGTGCTGTGAGGGACATACTATCATTCTAAAATTATCTCATAGTGGAGTAGGGAGAGGTTTCTGTTGGTGCTATGAGAGACAGATTATCGTTCTAAAATCATCTCATAGTGGAGTAGGGAGAGGTTCCTGGTGCTGTTAGGGACATATAATGGTTCTAAAATCATCTCATAGTGGAGAAAGGAGAGGTTCCTGTCGGTGCTGTGAGGGACAGATTATCGTTCTAAAATCATCTCCTAGTGGAGTAGGGAGAGGTTCCTGTCGGTGCTGCGAGGGACATATTATCGTTCTAAAATCATCTCATAGTGGAGTAGGGAGAGGTTCCTGTCGGTGCTGTGAGGGACATATTATCGTTCTAAAATCATCTCCACACACACCCATGGAAGCTTACAGCCCTCCATCTCCCAAACACTGGAGAGAAAGAGGAAGTACCCCCCCTACCCACCAGCGATCCCTTGCCCTGAATGCCAGCATTTCAAAATCCCTGGACTTTGAAATGCTGTCATTCCGTCTGGTGGACACGGACAGTTTTAAAAACCTAGTGGCTGTGGCTGTCCCACAGTACGTGCTTCCCAGCCGCCACTACTTTTCCAGGTGAGCCATCCCTTCCCTGCACAAACAAGTCGGGGATAAGATCAAGTGTGCACTGCGCAACCCCATCTGTGGCAAGGTCCACATAACCACTGATACCTGGACCAGTAAGCACGGGCAGGGACACTATATTGGGCAAATGTAGTGGCGGGTGGACCTGAGGCGGCTAGCCATTTAGCGCATGTCCTTCCACCACCGAGGATTGCAGGTCATTTATCTTTGTCTCCTGTTGCCTCCTCCTCCTACTCCGCTTCATCCTCCTCTACCACCTCCTCATCCGGTCAGCGTAACACCTTTACCACCAACTTCAGCACATCCAGGGGGAAACGACAGCATGCTGTTTTAAAACTGATATGCTTGGGGGATAAACCCCACACTGCGCAGCAGCTGTGGACGAGCATTGAACAACAGACCGATGAGTGGTTGTTGCCACTGAGCTTCAAGCCCGGCCTGGTGGTGTGCGATAATGGGCGAAATCTCGTAGCAGCTCTGGGCCTAGCTGGTTTGACGCATATCCCTTGTCTGGCACATGTGCTGAATTTGGTGGTGCAGAAATTTCTAAAAAACTACCCGGATATGTCAGAGCTGCTGCAGAAAGTGTGGGCGGTCTGTGCGTCCTTTCAGTGTTCTCACCCTGCTGCTGCTCGCCTGTCTTCGCAGCAGCAGAACTTCGGCCTTCCCGCTCACCGCCTCCTCTGCGACATGCCCACAAGGTGTAACACCAACTTGCACATGCTGGAGAGACTGTGGAGCAGCAGCAGGCAATAGTGGAGTTTCAGCTGCAGCACACACGGGTCAGTCGCTCTGCAGAACAGCGCCACTTCACCACCAATGAGTGGGCCTATATGCGAGACCTGTGTACCATATTGCGGTGTTTCGAGTACTCCACCAACATGGCCAGTGCCGATGACGCTGTTCTCAGCATTACTATCCCACTTCTATGTCTCCTTGAAAAAACACTTTGGGCGATGATGGAAGAAGATGTGGCACAGGAGGAGAAAGAAGAGGGGTCATTTTCACGGTTATCAGGCCAGTCATTCACAAGTGGCTCGGAGGGTGGGTTCCTGCACCAGCACAGGCCAGGTAAAAAAATTTCAAGCCAGGGCACAGTTCTGGAGCATGAGGAGGATGAGGGTGATGATGAGGAGGAGGAGGTGCAGGAGCAACTGTGTTTACAGCAGGGTGGCACCCAACGCAGCTCGTGGGCATCACTGCAGCGTGGCTGGGGGTATACGGAGGACACAGATGATACACCTCCCACAGAGGACATCTTGTCTTTGCCTCTGGGCAGCCAGGCACAAATGAGCGACTGCATGCTGCAGTGCTTGCTCAACGACAGCTGAGTTGCCCACATTTTAACTTGTGCTGATTACTAGGTAGCCATCCTGCTGGATCCCTGTTACAAGGACAACGTGCCATCCTTAATTCCCTCACTGGAGCGTGATCAGAAGATGCGCGACTACAAACGCACGCTGGTAGACGTGCTGCTGAAAACATTCCCAAATGACACCAGGGTCTCAGTGGAAGCACAAGGCAGAGGAGAAGGAGGAAGAGGTCACCAACGCAGCTGTGGCACCGCCAGCACCTTAGAAGGCAGGATTAGCATGGCCGAAAAGCTTTGTCAGCAGCACGCCACAACAAACAGCACCACCAGCTGATAGGCAACATATTAGCAGGAGGCAGCATTTCAGCAACATGGTGGAGCAGTATGTGTGCACACACCTCCACTTACTGACTGATGGGTCTGCCCTATTTAACTTCTGGGTCTCCAAATTGGGCACATAGCCTGAGCTTGCCCTTTATGCCTTGGAAGTGCTGGTCTGCCCTGCAGCCAGTGTATTGTCTGAACGCGTGTTTAGCACGGCAGGGGGCGTTATCACAGACAAGCGCAGCCGCCTGTCCACAGCCAACGTGGACAAGGTAACGTTTATTAAAATGAACCAGGCATGGATCCCACAAGACTTGTCTGTACCTTCTGCAGAATAGCCATTTAGACCAGCCTCACACATCCATTGGTATACTTTTTTATTAATATGTCTCAATATTTTGGGGGCAACCCCAATTAGAAAAAAAAACAAATAAACAAAAAACAGTGTTGGCTACCTCCTCCACCACCACTTCCACCTACACCGCCACGGTCACCGCCTCCTCAACCTCTAGGCTCCTACTCCACATCCACCTCCTCCTCCATTTTTAATTTTTTTAATGTGATTTTAAGTTATTTCCCTATCCACATTTGTTTGCAGGGCACATATGTTATTGACTGCGCATTTTTGTTCTGTCATATTTTTATTTTTTGATCCGGCTCGTTTCGTTTTCATCGTTGCAGCATTTCCCCAATATATATTTTTATAAATTTTAAAGTTACAAATTTTTTATCACTTTCTGCTATGAAGGTATTTTGTGTCCCAGTTGATTAATATGGGAACCTATGAAGATTTTTTAACCTCCAATAAAATGGTGCCCCTTATACACATGGGTAACATCTGGGTTAGCAGACATCAGTGAGTCCGTACGCTCGTGGGAGGCGAGCGCACCCGCCTTTGGTTACGCTTATACTTGTGCCCTGGGTGATGCTATATTTATGCCCTTAGAGGCAATAGCGATCGCGGCCTCTAAGTGTGGGCGACCGGGCTTCAGTATGAAAATCGGATGTATTACATACTGTATATACGGCTTGATAGAAGCAGTGTTTGTTGACCTGTGTATTCGCTATGCATGGTGCTTGTCCCTTCCCATGCCATTAGTGTCAATGGCGGGTGTGGTACCAAATTACTGGCGGCCGAAGCTACTATATAAGTGTACGAACATCACAGAGCACACACCCCTTGATAAAGTCACATGACCAGTGATGAAACTCGTGGGGAGGAGCCTCATGATGTTCTGGCAGTGTTTGTCTTTGCACCTAGCAGCAGCCGTGAGCACTCCGCTATACAGTTACTACTGTGATTTATGCCAAATGCAATACCCGAGTGTACCGGTGGAAGTACACATTGTCATGTGAGTGTTTTTATGCCCCTTTTTTATTGAAGTACTTATTTTAAACGATTCACCGCTATGTGAGATTTTCTCTGTTTTATATGCCATATGGATACATGATACTTTGAGACACACCGCGCTCCTGCATGTGAGTATCGTGGGACTTGGCCCAAGTTGGGGTTGCCCCTGGAGGTGAGCGCAGTATATCTAATAAAGTGTAAGAACCTTTGCGCTACTACTAAAGCAAAAATATCTGAAGAGTCAGCTGCTGCAATACTGGGTATTAAACACAATAATACTGAGACAAGTTAGAATGAGTTCAGGTACTGCGCATACTGACAAATGGGTGAATAAAAATCCAATGATAATAAAGCAATAATACAATAATAAAGTGTGTCAATATAGTTATTCAGTGTGTACAATATAACAAAATATAATATCTGGCTTAATGCACAAAAGTGATAGTCCAGACGCAATGAGTGCGTCTTTTTAAAGTATAAACATATGTCCTTGTGCCAAAGTGTGATGTGCTAGTGTGCATAAGTGAATAGTTCCAATTATGTGAGTGATCTCCAATAAAATAGGGATCGTTCTTCTTCGTCCTCCCACCAAATGGGAAAAGTGGGTGCGTTGGGGACCCCCGGGCTCTCAAAACTCTTACCTTAGGTAGCTTTCAAGTGCGCAATGGGTTAATCCTCTATAGATATCCCTGTTGGGTAGGATGATTCTCCTCTCCTCATAGGGCGTCTCTTTCGTATCTAAACGTTATCAATCGCTCTCCATGTATTATGGGATATAACAATGGCGTGGGGTTCCTCCTAAATCAGGCTGAGTTGTTCAGCGCCAACCATACTCTCCACTGGTTTAACTGGACTTGTACTCGGTCATAAAAGGGAATTAAAAAAGTACCCCCATAGTGTAGTAAGTTATATAAAATTATTATGTGACAAATGACTGCTTACATAGATAAAGTAAAATCAAGCTGTAAATACAAGTAACATGAAAACGGTACAAGACCGCTCCTCACTGTGCTTCCAGTGTTAATGTCAATCCAGCCACGTCCTACGCGTTACGTCACGTCACGTGACTTCATCAGGGTAACCGGATTGGATGCCAATGCTGTCAATATATATAGAAAACCCGGAAATGGCTCGACGGCCATTTTGTTGGAGTTCAAGAGACGGTTCACTTGTGGCCATTTTGCCAGTGATACCCATTACATACTCTGCTTACACTTCTATGTTACAATACCTCCCCTGGGGGCGGGTTCAACAAGCGTCACTCCAATCAGACGTCATGGAGATATTGACAGAGCCGAATGATGGTGTATATGTTCAATGTCACGGAGATGCTGAGTACTGTCTCAAAAAATGTTTATTTTTATCTATTTTTTCATTTTTTCATGTTCTTGTCACCTGTGTTGAGCGATATCTTTTGCTCTGCCATCCTCTGATGTTTTCAAGGACTAGCAATGGACTCATTTACCCTGTGGAGGATGAGACCTGCTGTTTTTTGTTTAAGGTCCGTCCACTCCGCGTTAGCTTCTATGCATAGATCGACCGAGTAAAGTGTGTATAACACAATGTAGCCTGGCAAATTTATTCACTAAGCCATGTATTATCTGCTGCCTATGGTTTTTTTGAGACAGTACTCAGCGTCTCTGTGACATTGAACATATACACCATCGTTCGGCTCTGTCAATATCTCCATGACGTCTGATTGGAGTGACGCTTGTTGAACCCGCCCCCAGGGGAGGTATTGTAACATAGAAGTGTAAGCAGAGTATGTAATGGGTATCACTGGCAAAATGGCCACAAGTGAACCGTCTCTTGAACTCCAACAAAATGACCGTCAAGCTATTTCCGGGTTTTCTATATATATTGACAGCATTGGCATCCAATCCGGTTACCCTGATGAAGTCACGTGACGTGACGTAACGTAACGCATAGGACGTGGCCGGATTGACATTAACACTGGAAGCACAGTGAGGAGCGGTCCTGTACCGTTTTCATGTTACTTGTATTTACAGCTTCATTTTACTTTATCTATGTAAGCAGCCATTTGTCACATAATAAATATCCTGGTTTTATATAACTAACTACACTATGGGGGTACTTTTTTAATTCCCTTTTATGACCGAGTAGAAGTCCAGTTAAACCAGTAGAGAGTACGGTTGGCGCTGAACAATTCAACCTGATTTAGGAGGAACCCCACGCCATTGTTATATCCCATAATACATGGAGAGAGATTGATAACGTTTAGATATGAAAGAGACGCCCTATGAGGAGAGGAGGATCATCCTACCCAACAGGGATATCTATGGAGGATTAACCCATTGTGCTCCTGAAAATTACCTAAGGTAAGAGTTTTGAGAGCCCGGGGGTCCCCAACGCACCCACTTTTCCCATTTGGTGGGAGGACGAAGAAGAACGATCCTATTTTATTGGAGATCACTCACATAATTGGAACTATTCACTTATGCACATTAGCACATCACACTTTGGCACAAGGACATATATTTATACTTTAAAAAGACGCACTCATTGCGTCTGGACTATCACTTTTGTGCATTAAGCCAGATATTATATTTTGTTATATTGTACACACTGAATAACTATATTGACACACTTTATTATTGTATTATTGCTTTATTATCGTTGGATTTTTATTCACTCATTTGTCAGTATGCGTACCTGAACTCATTCTAACTTGAGAGCAGTATATCGCTGCGTGGTGGTGTGTGCCTGCACTTTGGAAGCACTTTTTTCTACATTAAGGACACTTATTTGGATTCCTGTTGGTGGCAGTGATCGTGCACTATTGCTCCAATAGGCAGGAGTTGCATCACTGAGCCAATTCCACTAAGCACTTTATGGACACTTATCACTAGAGTTGATCGAACCTCTGGAAGTCCGGGTTCAGCAACTTCGGGACAAAGTCTGGTTTCGGGTCCGAACTTGACCCGAACTTTGACCTAGACCCCGAACCCCATTGAAATCAATGGGGACCCAAACTTTTAGGCACAAAATGGCTGTAAGTCCTGGCAAGTCCTAGAGGTCTGCAAAAGGAAGGAAAATGGGGGTAAGAGTTGGACAAGTGCCCTACAAAGAAATGGGGATAGGGAAATAACTTAAAATAATTTTAAAACTAAAATTACATAAAAAAATAAACAAATGAAGGTGGATGTGGAGTTGGAGGTTGAGGAGGCGGTGAAAGTGGCAGTGGAAAAGGAGGAGGTAGCCAACACTGTTTTTTTTTTATTTTTGTGCAAGAAATCATCTCCAAGTTGTACAGGGAAAGTTTCCAGCCGTTGCTTTATGGGAAAGATTATTGTTCTAAAATCATCTCAAAATTGTATAGTCAAAGTTTATTCTAGCCACATAGATCCATATTAGTGTTGTAAAATCATGTCCAAGCTCCATTCACTAAGTGTATTGTAGCCGCATAGAGCCATATTACTGTTGTAAAATCATGTCCAAGCTCCATTCACTAAGTGTATTGTAGCCGCATAGAGCCATATTAGTGTTATAAAATCATGTCCAAGCTCCATTCACTAAGTGTATTGTAGCCGTATAGAGCCATATTAGTGTTGTAAAATCATGTCCAAGCTCCATTCACTAAGTGTATTGTAGCTGCATAGAGCTATATTAGTGTTATAAAATCATGTCCAAGCTCCATTCATTAAGTGTATTGTAGCCGAATAGAGCCATATTAGTGTTGTAAAATCATGTCCAAGCTCCATTCACTAAGTGTATTGTAGCTGCATAGAGCCATATTAGTGTTATAAAATCATGTCCAAGCTCCATTCACTATCACTAAGTGTATTGTAGCCGCATAGAGCCATATTAGTGTTATAAAATCATTGATTTTATAACACTAAAAAGGGTCTATGCGGCTACAATACACTTAGAAAATGGAGCTTGGACATTATTTTATAACACTAATAATGCTCTATGCGGCTAGAATACACTTAGTGAATGGAGCTTGGACATGATTTTATAACACTAATATGGCTCTATGCGGCTACAATACACTTAGTGAATGGAGCTTGCAGATGATTTTAGAACAATAATCTCTCCCTTAAAGCAACAGCTGGAACCTTTACCTGTACAAGTTGGAGATGATTTTAGAAGAATAATCTTTCCCTGAAAGCAACAGACTCTACCTACTCCAGTCAAATCGTTCTGCGCAGCAGGATGAGGTGTGCAATCTGTCTCTCAAAGCAGCAGTACTAGTATCTCTCCCTAGTCCACAATCAGATCGTTCAGTAATGCAGGATGAGATGTTCTGCAATCTGTCCCTCACAGAGCCAGCAGCATCCATTCCCTAAACTCTCCTGAGAGCATATGACATGCAGCACGGTGACTCCAGCCCCATATAGAGGCTGGGTCACATGGTGCACTGGCCAATCACAGCCATGCCATTAGTAGGCATGGTTGTGATGGATTCTAGGGAAAACCAGTGAAACACTTGTTGATTAGCTGCCCTTGGCAGCTTTTCAACACGTGTAATAAAATACCAGAACCCTGGACCCGAACCCAGACTTTTTTTGAAAAGTCCAGGTTCAGGTCCGGGTCCCGGACACCCAAAAGTTTGGAACGGGTTCGCTCAACTCTACTTATCGCTTTGCTTATTTAGGTGACACTGGTTTCACTGTTTTTATTTGCCGTTATGCTATTTATATGATTATGTTTATCAATTTCACTCTAAAGTTTTTTATCATGTTATGAATTTTATCACGTTGATTTATTAATTGAGTCATTGTTTTCACTTTAGCCACTAGGGGGCACTGTATGAAGTTTTTATCACAGATATATTTATTTATGTTGTAATTTTAATTTTATGATTGCGCTTCACTATTTTAATACAGGAACAGGTATCAGGTAGCAGAGCTGGGGCTCACAGGTACTCAGACACTGTAGAATGGACAGCACCTGCTGACAGGTGCAGGTAGCCTAAATGGGGCCGTCTCCGGCGCGGGAGCGTGCATATGCACGCGCGCGAATGGCAAAAACCGGCAAAAGAGTCCAGGAGAAGGGCCAGGCAATCCTTTCCTAACACTGCCCCCCCCCAAGGGGCAGCCTCCAGATGCCCAATTTGGCCAGCTTGGCAGGGTTGTTATCCTTGAAAGCTCGGATACAGTCATCGGGACAGTGTGTCTTGCAGGAGCTTCCAGTTAGCCCGAACAGATTGCGCAGATGCCTGTGCCGCTGGTACAGCAATTTCCTTTGCCAGATTTGGGAAAACGGTGGGGTGGAACCCATAGTTGGCCCAGAAGGGGGATTACTTGGTGTCGGAGTGCACCGAGTTGTTATATGCAAACTCCGCTAGGGGGAGCAAGGTGCACCAGTCGTCCTGAGAGTAGGCGGAAAAACAGCGGAGGTATTGTTCCAAGGTCTGGTTTGTCCTTTCGGTCTGGCCATTGGTTTGGGGATAATAGGCAGTGGAAAATGACAAGTCAATCTCCAGGGTAGCACAGAGAGCTCTCCAGAACCGAGAGGTGAACTGCACCCCCCGGTCAGACACTATGTTCATCACAACACCGTGCAGCCGGATAATCTCTTTAATAAAGACTTCTGATGTCTCTTTTCCTGTGGGGGTACCCTTCATAGGGAGGAAGTGGGCCATCTTGGTCAGCCTGTCGACCACCACAAAGATGGTTGTGTATCCTTTAGCAAGGGGCAGCTCCACAATAAAATCCATGGAAATCTTGGACCATGGTCGGTCTGGGATGGGAAGAGGTTTCAGGAGGCCCCAGGCTCTGGTTTTGTCCGATTTATTTCTGATGCAAGTAGCACAGGAGCGGACATAGGCTAAACAGTCTTCCAAAAGTAATAGCCACCAGAAAGAGCGCAGGACCAGCTCAGCAGTTTTCCGAGAGCCGAAATGACCGGAAAGTTTGTGATCATGGTTGACCTTGAGGACAGCAGGACGTTGCTCCTGAGGGACGTAAATCTGGTTGCGGTGCCACCAGAGGCCATCTTTCCAGGTGAGTCCTTGCACAGGGGGTGTAGGGGAACAGACAGAATTTCTCTGGATTGGCGAGAGCAAGTCATCCTGTGTGAGGAGGAAATTCCTGGGCTGGAGGATGGTGTCAGTAGAAGTAGAAGTTCCGGGTTCCGTGTACATACGGAACAGAGCGTCCAGTTTACTGTTTTTTGCCCCTGGGCGGTACGTCAGGTGGAACTGGGAGAAGAAAAGTGCCCTGCGGGCCTGGTGGGATACTCCAGGTTTTTATGGTCCGTATATATCAGAATGGGGTGCTGGGCTCCCTCCAACAGATAGCGCCATTCCTCCAGTGCGGCCTTAATGGCCAATAGCTCTCTGTCGCCGATGTCATAGTTCCTTTCCGGGGCAGTGAGCTTGTGGTAGAAGAAGGCTACCAGGTGAAGAAGTGCCCTTGCTCCCCGTCTCTGGGACAGGACCACTCCCACTGCCGTCTCCGAGGCATCCACCTCCAGCACACAGAACAACGTGGCATCCGGGTGTTTCAGGATAGGTGCTGAGGTAAAAAGCTCCTTTAGAGCCTGAAAGGCATCCTGGGCCTCGGACGACCATTGGAACGTTGACTATGCTTTGTGAGATGGGTGATGGGGGCGATGATCGCCAAAAATCCCTTTATGTATCTTCTATAAAAGTTTGCAGATCCTACGATCCATTGGACCCCTTTTTGTCCACAGGTGCCGGCCAGTCCAGAATAGCGGTAAGTTTCTGCGGATCCATGGTGACCCCAGAGACTGATAAAATCAATCCTAGAAACTGGATAGTAGAGCGCTCAAAGGCACATTTTTCAGCCTTTGCATATAGTCTATGGTGCCGCAAGCGGCTCAGGACACAGCCCACATGTTTCCGGTGCTATTCCAAGGAAGGGGAGAAAATTAGGATGTCATCCAGATATATGATGACGAAGATATCCTAGTAATCCCAAAAGACATCATTGACCAGATGCTGAAATGAAGCAGGGGCATTGCAGAGCCCAGACGCCATAACAAGGTACTCGTAATGACCGAAACGAGTTCGGAAAGCGGTCTTCTGCTCATCGCCCTCTCTGATGCAGATTAGGTTGTATGCCCCTCTGAGATCAAGCTTAGTGAACACGGTGGCCGACCCAAGCCTTTAAAAGAGTTCCGGAACAAGAGGGAGAGGGTATCGTTTTTTTACCGTAATCCGATTCAGCTCACGGTAGTCTATGCATGGACGAAGAGAGTGGTCCTTTTTTTTGACAAAGAAAATGCCCGCACCAGCAGGAGAAGTAAAAGGTAAGATGAACCCTTTGGCCAGGTTTTCGTCCAGATATGTTTTGAGAGCTGCTAAATCCAGTTCAGATAGTGGGTAAATGTGACCGAAGGGGACCTCTGTGTCCGGCAGAAACTCTATGGGGCAGTCATAAGGTCTGTGTGGAGGGAGTTGATCTGCCCCCTTCCTGCTGAAGACATCCAGGTATTCATGATACGCAGGAGGCACTGCTTCGCAGGTTTCTAGGTCTGGGTCAGAGTCCAAACTAAGGAGAGATGGGCCAACATTCCGGGAGGGAAGCAGGCAGTGTTGGCCACAGTAGGGACAAGGGAACTGAATAAGTCCAGAGGACCAGTCTATGCTAGTGACAGCCCCAGGATGATGGGGAACCGAGGTGATGCTATGACGTCAAGGATCAAGAGCTCCTGGTGCCCCTTGGCGGTGGATACGGGAATTGGTTGAGTTTCCTTGGTCACCTGGCCTGATTTGATGGCCGTCCCGTCGGCCAGGCGAATGGTTATTTTGTGAGCTTTGGGATGCAGGGGCAGCTGGTGTAGTGTAGCGAAGGCTTGGTTGACAAAGCAACTACACGCCCCTAAATCAATAATCGCTGGGATTTGGACGCTTCCTCCAGGCAACTGTAAAGAGACAAGGAGAGTCAGGTGAGAGCCTGGCATCTCTGTCTCTCCTCTGGAGTGAGGGATGGGCGCAGGAGGCCGATCTGCATGGGTTCAGGCCCCTCCGTGGGTGTGGTTGGCGCTGGTATGGAAGCCACATGGCTGGAAACCTGGGGCATCATCCAGGATAGACGGGGTCCTGCGGAAGTGCCAGTGCACCGTTCAGCCCGGCGTTCCCTGAGCCTCCGGTCTATCTGAATGGCCAGGTTGATTAAAGCTTCCAAGGTCACCCCGACATGGGCAAGCACATCCTTCAATGGTTCCAAAAGTCCTAAGCGGAACTGGTAGCAGAGTGCCGTATTGTTCCAGGCAGTGTCAGCACTCCAACGCCGGGACTCTGCTACGTAGTCCTCAGCGGTGTGCCGACGCTGCTGCAGGGTATGCAGGGTGGCCTCGGCGGTGGCTGCGAGGTGCGGGTCTTGATACAGTTTGGCCATGGTGTCAAAGAAGCCTTGCAGAGTGGTCACTTCAGGTGCCCGCTGCTCCCAGAGTCGATGGGCCCATATCTGCGGTTCTCCTTGCAGCGAGATCACCAGGCCCACCTTGGAGGTTTCCAAAGAAAATGTGCGTGTCTGTAAGCCAAAGCACAGCTCGCAGGAGCTGCGGAAGGCTCGGAACTTGCTCCGATGCCCGGCAAACTTATCAGGCAAGGGGACCTTAGCCTCCGATGGCTCCTCAGTGCCACAATGGTGCGACCTGCTGCAGCCCCACTTCTGGATGCAGATGGCACGGAGAGCTCACGCACTTCTTCCTGCAGCTGGGTGTAGCCTGCTTGCAGATTTTTTACGGCTTTTGCGAGTCCGGTCAAGTGGGCGCACAGCTCATCCATGGCAGAGGGTGTTCCCTGTGCAGACTGGGACATGGCTGTCCATCACTGTCACGGTCCTGGCAGTGCAGTCTGTCTTTTGCAGGGAAACAACCACTCTTACACACCCGATTCGGGGACCCCTGGTAGTAGAGACAGGAAGTCCCGGAGTGCGGGATGGCACGAGGGCTGGATGGTCACTGGTGGTGTTGTGAAGCTCCAGATGGTAGTTCAGGCAGATGGATGGTCATACAGGCTGGGTCGGCAACTGGCAGGCATCAAGGTACAAAAGGGTCAGGCAGAGAATGGTCAAAGTCCAAGCAGAGTTTGTAAATGGGCTGGTGGCACAGTACAAGGGGTCAGGCAAGCGGATGGTCGTGGATAGCCGGGGTCGGTGCAGGCAGACAGATAGCAGGTCAGGACGGGTCAGATCACAGAGACAGGAAACAATACAGGAACAGGTATCAGGTAGCAGAGCTGAGGCTCACAGGTACTCAGACGCTGTAGAACGGACAGCACCTGCTGACAAGTGCAGGCAGCTTAAATTGGGCCGCTTGGCGCTGTTTCCGGCGCAGGCAAACGGCAAAAAATGGCAAAAGCCAGCAAAAGAGTCCAGGAGAAGGGCCAGGCAATCCTTTCCTAACACCTCTAGCCCTTTCCAGGACTTTTTTACAGCCATTTTTGTGAACAAAATTTTGGGTCACCATTGACTTCAATGGTGTTCGGGGTCCGGGGTCAAGTTCGGTGCCGAACTCAAACTTTTTCGCGTAATTCGTCCGAACCCGATGAACCCAAACATCCAGGTGTCCGCTCAACTCTAGTGTTCAGCAATTGAGCAATTTTACCCACATGGGGTTAATAAGTAAAGCAAAGCGATTTCTACTTGCTGCTGTTAAAGTGGTTGTCAACTCTTGACAACCGCTTTAACCTACAGGTAAGCCTATAATAAGCTTACCTGTAGGTTCCCTGCATATCTCCTACACCTGCACGGTTTAGAAGATATACAGTCTACTTGCATGTGTCTACATCATCGGGCACATGTGCAGTGAAGAAATGGCCTATGTTCCATTCCTTCACTGAGACGGAAGCGTGAGTGATGTCACGCGACCCCAAAGGAAGAGGGGCGAAGATGGATGCTTCCTGTAGTGGGGACAGCCCGTGCTCCCAATGCAGATTAATGTCACATAATAGGCTAGTATGCAATGCATACTAGCCTATTTTGCTTTTATATGGCAGGGTAATGCTGAGCAACGAAGAGGAAGTAAAACTCATCAGGGTTTACTTCCTCTTTAAGGATGTTATCAGCTTTTATATATATATGTAGCCGTGTGCTCCCTTGAGAGTGGCTTGTAGTAGTGGTTCACTTGATAGCTGACCTCAATCGCAACATATATCACACCTTCAGAGACACGGACCAGACCAGCTTTTGTTTTTGTTGTTTTATTTTGGGGAAATAACTTGGATGGAAATCAGGGGTAACTGTGGGATGCCCAGAGAATTATGGTACAATGATCCAATATACAAGCCTGTATATGCACACTTCCCTGCAGACTCTCCCTCTGCAGACTATTGCTACTCTCAACTCTCCAGCACTTCAATTGCTGACCATTTCTCTTACATTTCTCTCACTACACAGAACTCACTACTTTACACTTCTTTGCTTCTCTCCAGCTCAGAACTTAGTTTCCAGCCTGAAAGGAAATTTATCAGGCTTCTCTGTACCTTTCTCTTCACCACGGTTAGCACATGGTGAGGCCTACCCTGTTTCAGCAGGACCTCAGTAACACCCATTACAGGCCAGGGATCACAGGCCCCTGAATGTGCAGCAAAGTACTTTAGTGCTAACCGGGCTCTGGCGGACTACAACTCCTAGCCCATCCTTTTCCAGGTCCCATCGACCTGCTCTCTGGTAGTGAATCTCCTTTCCCTTGACTGGCTCCCAAGGCTGCCACAGACTGTCCACCATTCCTCTCCCAGCCTGCTCCAGCACTTTCTCCTCCAGTCCCAGGGACCGTCACTCATCGCACTGGTGGATACTTTAAAGTCTCTCACTCCTCCTGTAGCACCTCTGTTGTTCTCCTGTTCCTCCTGTGCCACTCCAGGAATCACTCTCCTTCCTGGCTGCACCCGAACTCCCAGGCCCCAAGGTCACCCTCCCCAGACAGGGAGCGACCTCCCAGGCAGGGGCCTGCACCACAGCGCCTCTGCTAGATCACCAGACTTCCACCCAACACTACTCCTCCCAGATTGGGCTGACTCTGAGTATTTAAGGAAGCCTGCCCCCTGCCAACCCTGCTTGGGGATTGGTCAGAGCTCCTTAGAACACTCCAGATGGCTCCACCCATCTCCCAGCTCTCTGATCAGAAAACCTTCTCCAGGTTTCTAGAAAGAAGTGGGATGTTCTGGTGACCTAATTGTTTAGGTCCACCCAGTCCTCCATGAGCTTCTCCTCCCAGGTCAGATCAAAACACTCACTAAACACTAAATTTACCTCTCCTAGCCAAAAACCCTGCTAGAAAATGCACCTATACTATGGGGGCACTACATATAGAACATAAAGAAAAAGCTCCACTAGTGCAGTAAGTTTAAAAATCTATGTATAATTTATTAAAAAGCCTTCATACACAAAAGTGAGTACACCCCTCACATTTTTTAAAATATTTTATTATATCTTGTGACAACACTAAATAATTTACACTTTGCTACAATATAAAATAGTGAGTGTACAGCTTGTATAACAGTATAAATTTGATGTCCCCTCAAAATAACTCAACACACAGCCATTAATGTCTAAACCGCTGGCAACAAAAGTGAGTACACCCATAAGTAAAACTGTCCAAGTTGGGTCCAAAGTGTCAATATTTTTTGTGGCTACCATTATTTTCCAGCACTGCCTTAACCACTCCTACATGATGACATCACAGAGCTGGTGGATGTTAGAGACCTTGCTCTCCTCCACCTTCCATTTGAGGATACCCCACAGATGCTCAATAGGGTTTAGGTCTGGAGACATGCTTGGCCAGTCCATCACCTTTACCCTCAGCTTCTTTAGCAAGACATCGGTCATCTTGGAGGTGTGCTTGGAGCCATTATCATGTTGGAATACTGCCCTGTGGCCCAGTCTCAGAAAGGGAGGGAATCATGCTCTGCTTCAGTATGTCACAGTACATGTTGCCATTCATGGTTCCCTCAATGAACTGTAGCTCCCCAGTGCCGGCAGCACTCATGCAGTCCCAGACCATGACACTCCCACCACCATGCTTGACTGTAGGCAACTCACACTTGTCTTTGTACTCCTCATCTGGTTGCCGCCACACACACTTGACACCATCTGAGCCAAATAAGTATATCTTGGTCTCATCAGACCACAGAACATGGTGCCAGTAATCCATGTCCTTAGTCTGCTTGTCTTCAGCAAACTGTTTGTGAGCTTTCTTGTGCATCATCTTTAGAAGACAACAGCCATGCAGACCAATTTGATGCAGTGTGCGGCATATGGTCTGAGCACTGACAGGCTGACCCCCACCCCTTAAACCTTTGCAGTAATGCTGGCGGCTCTCATACGTCTATTTTCCAAAGACAACCTCTGGATATGATGCTGAGCATGTGCACACAACTTCTTTGGTCGACCATGGCGATGGCCTGTTCTAAGTAGAACCTGTCCTGTTAAACTGCTGTATGGTCTTGGCAAAAATGCTGCAGCTCAGTTTCAGGGTCTTGGCAATCTTCTTATAGCCTAGGCCATCTTTATGTAGAGCAACAATTCTTTTTTTCAGATCCTCAGAGAGTTCTTTACAATGAAGTGCCATGTTGAACTTCCAGTAACCAGTATGAGAGTGAGAGCGAAATTTAACACAACATTTAACACACCTGATCCCCATTCACACCAGAGACCTTGTAACACTAATATACACTGTTATACAAGCTGCACACCCACTACTTTACATTGTAGCAAAGTGTAATTTCTTCAGCGTTGTCACTTGAAAAGATATAATAAAATATTTACAAAAATGTGAGGGGTGTACTCACTTTTGTGAGATACTGTATATTGCGTTTAAATGAAAGATGATAAAACCAAGCCTGAGACAAATAATTCAAAGACAAAGCAGCGGTCAGGTCTATAAAACAGCGTGATATCTCACCGGACTGAAGACCTCGCCAGGAGCGTCACCTCCGATCAATCCTAACACATCCTAATGGTTGCCGTACAGCGACGTCCAGATGTGTTACATCATCACAACTTCGTCAAGGGATTGGCTTTATGGCAAGGCAACCCTTCCTTATATGACAATGTCATGCATCTGATTAGTTACTGCACACTCTTTTATCCGTTGCTTTAACAGGACGGGCACAGAGCACACGGCAGCACCCTCTCCTGCCCCGTACCCATAACTGAAAAAGCCACACAACAGTTAGTTCATACAAGGTCATGGTCGGCCGTGAAGCGACATTCATGTGAATTGATTCACATGACATTGCCGCTGATCACAGCCCACCACGTCCAACAAGCAAACCCAGGATTACAATGAATAAAACCACAACCCCAAAACCATAAAGATACAAGATATTTCATGTAACTTAAATGATAAATAACATAAGTATCATCTACAATCCTAAAAAAAAGTTTTTTTTAATATATTTTTAAGATGTCAAAAATTACTAATAAAGCAATTCAAATTTAGGCCTATATTTAACCCCCTTCAGTGTTAAAGTATTTAAAAGTAAATGCACTTGGTTTCTCTCTGTGACAGATTTCTCACCAAATTGGATTCCCACCAAGTGGGATAAATGCAATCAATCCCACACAATTGGAGGAGTGCAGGGTCCCTATTATGGACATTTCTAAAATGTAAGTACATGCTGTGTTGTCTGAGACCATTTTTTATGGTAGAGATGTGCTAGGGAATACGTATTTCCTGACACAAGCACGACAGCATATACGCATGGGCTGGCTCCGCCCCCACGCCCAGTTCCAGGATCTGGTTACACTATAAAGTCAAACACCTCCCACCAGGCCGCATTCTCCTTTTTTTACTCACTGCTCAGCTGGTTACACTGATGCCGAAAGGCAGAAATTTTTCTTTTTCCCTCACCTTGCCGGATTCATCTGGCCAACCGCGCAGGGTAAGCCTCTCCTGTTAGCGATGCTCCCCACTGTACAGGGGGTAAATCTTCCTAGATGGGGGAGGCCTCCCCCCCCCCCCATGTTCCAGGGATTGGGGGGGGTGGAAGGTGGCTGGTCTCTAAGGATTGCTTCCGCATCATGTCTCCATGGATGGACTTTCAGTGGACTTCCTGTCGGCCATAAGGCATGTAGTTGGTAAGGCACCACATGGTGCACAAAGCGATAGTATGCAGCTACAGTTATGTGATTAGAAGTCTGCAGGTATATGCGATTAACCTGCACCTCTAAGCAGAGATCACAAGGTGAAGACTGCTGTTTGGCCATGGTGTCAGTTCAGGCTGTGGTTGTGTCTGCAGGACTGCTAATGATTAGGCTGATAACAGGTGTTGCTGTGCTGTGCTGAGCTGAACCTTTTGCATGAACTGAGCAAGGCTGGTCACTGTAAGCTCGATGCAATGTGTTTATGATCTAATGCTTGGTTGCGATAATATCCACTGCAGTACATTGTCTAAGGTAGGTAAGCTACTAGTGCTAATTGTATGGGGTCTGTTAACCCTACTGCTTCCATGTGACTTATAAAGGATGCAGCAGAACCAATAACTGACATATGCACTGACAGCTATTGCTTACATGTTAGTTTTATGCACAGATCCTGTGATTGTTAGCATCAATTCATGTCACTTTGGCTTGAAATGCCTTTACACCTCACCTACGATTTCAGGGGGGTCTATTTGCTGCTGGTAGTTGGAGACTCCTGGGGTGCTGCGACTGTCTGCGACTAGCTGGCTGCGGACTCTGGGACCTCGGTGCTGGGGGCAGATGGTATCCTCCATAGGGGTGTAGGGTGTTCTGACTCTGCAAAGGGCTGCAGGGGAGTATGCGGTCTGGGGCTACTTAGGGGCCTACAGTCGCATCACCCTGAACGCACCAGATCGCATTTGATCTAGGAGACTAAGCAGGGTCAGACCTGGTTAATGACTGGATGTGAGACTGCCTACAGATGCCAGGAGTTGAAGGATACACCGCAGGTGGATATGCAATTAAGTTACTTGTAGTAGTTTACTGCTGGAATGAACAATACTTCCAGAGATTATACCACTAGTATTTTAGCTCAGGGGTGAACCAGAGACGATCAGCTTACATAGAGACCAGCCATGTCCACTAAGGTGAGGGCAGGTAAGTACATCTGAAAAAGAAAAAAAAAAGAGTGCACAATATGGGCATATGGGTTGCAAAGCTCCCCAGCCCTCAACACCAGCACCGCTGCCGAGAGGGGGAAAAGCAACCTGATCCTTCAACAGAGACAGGCCCTCTTTAGCCATAAAGGAGTCGCTATGGAGTTAACTGCCAGGAGAGGCAGACAAAGTAGAAACTCACTGCAAATCATCGTAGCGACATTGGGATTGTGGTGGCTGTGCGGCCGCCAATATGCGATGCCAAGTTGCAGGCCAGAGACGGCAGAAAATGGGACAGAGACTGCAAAGATCTAAAGTCTCAATGGTCCAGAGGTAGGTGTGCTTAAAGGGGACCTCTACCTCAAAACAGTTGGCTAAGGAGTGTTGATCAGACTAGCCAGTGAGGTAAGCCTCATAAAGCCGAGGTAATGCTGTTGGATCTCTGTACACCAAACCTCAGGTACTAAGCCAATCAAACAACCAAAGTTGTTAAGGGGTACCTCTACCTCAAAGAGGTCGGTCTAGGAGTTTCCACCAGAAGAACCAGGGGTGACGTCTGCCTACAGAATCAATATCCTTTGCAGGGGCTCGGGAACAGTGAACGAATGTGAATGAGGAAAACTTATACTACTATTGAGTAGCACGTGGCGGTCACCTGTTAACATCATTTCAGTAGCCTGGGTCCCAAGAGCAGAATAAGGTGACCATTGAGACAATTCAGCCACGGTGGAGGCAGAATGGTGTACCGTTGAGCTGCTAGTCCGGGCAGGTCAGTTAACCCGGATGAGTTATCCCACAAGACGACACATAGCTCTCTAAGATGGTGAATCGCCAATGACCAGAGGATAAGCAAAGTAACAAAGGGGAGCGACAGGTTAATCCTGGGAAAAACATAGAGGATAATGGAAGGAACCATAATCATTATCTGATGCTAAAGCCGAGTTCTCTCCTTTCAGGGAGCAACAGAGTGTATTCGACCATGGTAACCCAGTAGGGGGCGGTCAACAGAATTATATGTAAATTCAGGAATGACAGCACGGGGCGCACAGGAGTAGCACTTCTGTCTACCAGCACCGAGGTTCTGGGTGCGAATCTCAAACAGTCCACTTCAGGTAGAGAAGTGGGCTGCGTCCCTACATTATGGAACAGGATTCAGGGCCTTACCTAAATTAACATTGGGAGGTCCTGTGCAGGTATGAGGCCGTTGGCATGTACGTTCCTCCCCGCCAACACATTTCATTCCCTCTTAGACTCCCTAGAGCAGACAATGCTGGAGTCAAGCAGCACCACATCTGGTTCATCGGTAGACCACCTATTTAAGAAGAACATGTCAAGGAGTCTGCTCTCCAATATTCTTAGCCAAAAGCAGAGTTTTTGACTTAAAGCATAAAGAGGGATGAAGACCCGAGTTCATCAGATAGAACCATGACAAGTAGTCAAGGACTTA
>BLSH010233495.1:635907-651936 GCA_018402905.1 Glandirana rugosa | reverse complement strand
CCCCCCCGCACTGAGCTCTCACTGAGCTCGGCGGGGGGAGAACTGTCACAGAGACGTTCGTCTCTGTTTACAATGTGACGGCTGTGATTGGACACAGCCATCACATGATCGGGTGGGCCAATCACTGCGCCCATATCCCCATCTCTGCTCAGCTGGATCCTGTGATCATAATGATCACAGGATCCAGCCGCAGCGTGCCGCGTGGCCGCACTGCGAGCTCCCATTCTGCAGGACGTTCATACACGTCCTGTCAGAACGGGGAACATCCCACCCGGCCGTATATATACAGTGGCCGGGTGGGAGGTGGTTAAAGGCAGTGGCCTAATACAATTCCCCCAACAAATCTAATGACAGATTTTATATTCAATTGGTATGAATAATAGCTGACTCCTTCACCCCTTTACAAGAGACTCAACATATATATTGCGTAGTCAGCTTCCTCAGGAAAGTGCTGATATAAAAATGCTACAAATGGTGTAGGTCAGGACCAATAACCCAGGGAAGGTATACCACACAGAGAACCATAGACACAAAGCCCAGGTCTAAACAAAAGCATCAGCTGGATATATTCTACAATCTAAGCGTAGGTGCAGATGGCATTCCTTATAGAAATTCCATTAAGTTTAAAATAGTATATGTCAAATTTGGCAACTAAGGATCACAAACACATAATGACCAAGCAAGAGGAAGAAGTGGAAATAAACCATCCTCAATAGGTATATGCTCACTGATATCAAAATAGGGAACCACCGGGCCGATAATAACAAGCAGACTGCTCTTCAGGCAATAGATAAGGTACAGCCAAGTGAGTCTCAATAAAACATCTTCCTAGTATCGGGTCCTGTGGGGACCCCATACTACCGTAACATATACCGTAAGGTGCATGAATTGCGGTTCATTGTGTTAGTTTTATACTGTATATCTAAATTAGACGTGGCAGGGTTGTAATTCTAGGGTTAACCAGTGTACACACTACCACCCAGTGCTTCCTCGTTTATCTAGTTTTGAAACCAAAGGAGGGATAGATGGGTTGGTTCCAAAAGACTCTCCAAACCTGGGACAGTTTGGAACTATAAAAGAGTACCTGTGTCTACCTTTTTCTGCATAGAAAATCCAATATCCGTATTCACTTGTGAAATGGTATAGTATGTGAAAGACATTCAGTTATTTTAGTTATGTAAGGCATTTCCCCCAAAAATGCTGAGATGAGTTTAACATTGTGATGTTCTTTCTTTGTAATGTTTGCTGGATTACATCGATTTCCTTCTGTATACATTTATATACCAGACAGTTGGTAATAATCTTTCATGTAACAAGCTACTCCCTTCCTGTTCACGAGTTGACTAATGTTTTCTGATAAATATATATATAGCATATTCTAATTTGTGTAGGACGTAAATGAGGCCAAGTCTCCTCGCTAGCACAGAATGAGCTCACTTTTACACTTTCTACCTGTAATCACTGAATGACTAGTTTCCTGAAAAATGTTACAATATAACAGGCTTCCTGTTTTACAGAGCGTGACCTATTCATGTCACTCAGTAAGCTGCATTTTATTGTCTGTTCATTTCTACCGTGCTTGTTGTTTGAGCATTGTTTGTGCAGATTTCATTTTCCCAGAGCAACTCCATTGCACAACATTTACCCATTATTCAGGATAATAGAAATAATATTAAACACCTAGGCCTGTTCTCTCCTTTGTGATTGAATCCAGACTATGTATGTATAATTAGCCTTGTGTAAACCCTAACAATGAACTTCTCTTATTTGCTCTTTTGTGGTCTGTTAGATATAACATTGTAAGCTTTTTCATATTTCTGTTCAATAAGTGCAAAGAAACACCTTGGATTATGGGAGAAATCTAACCCATCTTAACACTGTGGTCTACAGAATTCCTCCCCACTATGTTATTAAGATGAACAGAGGAAGGAGATGTTCTGTAGTCCAAACACACTTCCTTCCTAGGGTAACAATGCTGCTTATTTACAGATACAGTTCAGGGAGTGTTGTCACTTTAGGAACTTTAAGAAGTGTGTTACTTTCAGGATCGGCAGGTGAAAATAAAGTACAAAAAAATAAATAAATGCATTTGCCATACTTAATGCCTTGTACGCACGTTCAGATTATCGGATGATAAAAATCGGTTTCGTATTAATCGTACGATAGTCTGATCGTTAGTATAGAGCTTTCGACAGCTGATCACAACAGTCCGTCCAACAATATCTGAAGGGGCAAACACGAAAACTTTGCTCGGACGATAGCCCAGCGAATGACAATCGTTTAATCAATACAGTATGCGTCAGCTAAAGATCGATAGACAAACACTACGCATGATCGGAAACACAAAAATAACCCGTAAGGAGATGGGAGAACGTAAACCATGTCCGTATCGTGAAAATGCTACAACATAGGAACATGGTAATTGGAAGTGCTGGGCTCTGCATTCCTTCTGTACAGTTCTCCGTTCGTTACGAGAACGAGTGGAAAAACAGACACAAATGTAACGTGCAGAGAGCAATACACGAATATGCCTTTACCATACGAACGGAAGCCAAAAGGCGTGGCAGACAAAGGGGTCACCGTATTTGACATAATTTCTGATGGGTAGCTACGCAAACAGCATAATTTCAGATACGTAGCTACGCAAACAGGAAGCTTTTCCTGAATCGTACGGAAAAAAAAATGTACGTTTAGTACAGTACTTCATGCATTATTGCATTCGATATAAGTATTATACAACTAAATGCGAACGATAAGTCGTACGATAATCTGAACGTGTGTTCGAGGCATAAGGGTTGTTGAGCTGCAAAATATTAAATTATTGTTCTACTCGTAACTCATACTCATAACTTACGGCAGCATTTCTCTTTTTTTATCCCACCCCTCTCACTTACAAAAATGTGAAAAATATATATATAATTTGTACCTTTGGGTTGAAAAGCAGCACTTCTTGCTTTTCCTCCTAGACCCAACCCCACTGCCTTCTGGGGTTGCTACGTATTGCTGCTATCCCAGGAGGCATCCACACATGCACAGAGTTTTCTGCATATGCACACCAGAAAGTGGCAGCATTTGTTGTGCATGTGCAGGAAAACCCCCATGTGTGTACTGATGCGCTGCCCATCTCTGCCAGGTCCACAACACCTGGCAGAAACTGGTGGCATATCTGCCCATGTGCTGGACCATGCAAGATAGTGGTGCATAAAGGGATGGGGGGGGTGGAATGGATGTTGTGGTAAAGTTCTGTTTGCAATCCAGTCATCCAAACATTATAACTGTAAATAGCCGCCGGGGGCCCCGCAATTCACTGTAGTAGCATTTGCTACATACAGTAAGCTGTGTTTTCTGCCAGGGAGGTATGAGCAACCTCCCTGTGCTGCCGGAAACAAGAGTGTCAAACCATCCCTTCACTACTGTAGTTTTGTCAATTAATACTTAGTTAGGCTCCAATTGGCCGTGCGGAGATCGTGACATTGTCCACACCTCCCCTGCATGGTGGCCAATCAGAGACTTAGTATTCATTGGCAAAAATACAAATGTTTACGCACACTAAGCATTTTTGTGGAGCACAGTTTTTATATTTGCACATTGTTGTTAGTGGGGGATACATGTTTTATATCATTAACAAGGCAGCTGTTTTACTTTATTTCACTTTCTGCAGACGTGTATATACTGTATGTATGTGTATATATTTATTTATTGTGTAGCAGTGATTTGTACTTTTACATGCTTATGTCGCCCCAAACACACACATATTCGAACACAATCACACAAGTAGAGCGCACACGTATGTAAACGATAATGCCACATACTATATACAGTATATTGCTGCACATCCCAGAATGAGAGCACTAATTCTAGGTCCCCTATTTAAAGCTAAACACTTGATTACCGGAAAGTTTTAACAACTTAATAACCAGGGCATTGTTTGCTATGCAGCCCCGTGCTACTTTAACTGGCGATTGCTCGGTCATGCAAATTAACCACTTCTAAACCGAGCCTGTTTTTTTGGGTTCAGTGTTTACAAGTTAAAAACAGTTTTTTTGCTATAAAATTACTTAGAACCCCCAAACATTATATATATATATATATTTTTCTAACACCCTAGAGAATAAAATGGTGGTCATTCCAAAACTTTGTCACATCGTATATGTGTGTCTTCCAAGCGTACTTTTTTTAAAATTCCGTTTTTTTTTAGTTAAAAAATAAAACAGTAAAGTTAGGCCATTTTTTTCCATATTGTGAAAGATAATGTTACGCCGAGTAAAATGATACCCAACATGAAATGCTTCAAAATTGCGTCCGCTCGCGGAATGGCGACAAGCTTTGCAATTTAAAAATCTCCATTGGCGACATTTAAAAAATTCTATAGGTTAGCAGTTTTGAGTTACAGAGTAGGTCTAGTATTAAATGTATTGCTCTCGCTCTAACGATCGCGGCGATACCTCACATGTGTGGTTTGAACACCATTTTCATATGTGGGCGGGACTTGCGTATGTGTTCGCTTCTGCATGCGAGCTCGGCGGGATGGAGCGCGTTAATTTTTTATTTATTTAATTATTTATTTAGCTTTTTATTTTTACACTGTTCTTTTTTTTTTAAAAAAAATTGATCACTTTTAGTCCTATTACAAGAAATGTAAACATTCCTTGTAATAGAAAAAAGCATGCCAGGAACACTTAAATATGAGATCTGGGGCCAAAAAGACCTCACATCTCATATTTATAGTAAAATGCAAAAAAAAACAAAAATTATTTGAAAAAAATGACAGCCCCCCCAAAAAAATGGGCCCTTTAAGACCGCTGGGCGGAGATGACTTCAGACGTCATTTCCGCCCTGCAGTATTATGGAGCCGAGTGAGTGGCTTCAGCCGCTCAGTCAGTTCACGGACACTGAGGGGGGGGATGGATCCGATCATCTCCGCCGCTGCCGGAGGGTCCGGTAAGCGGCGGAGATGACGGGAAAGCGGCGGGGGGCACCGCTGATAAAAGTGATCTTGCGGCGAATCCGCTGCTAAGACCACTTTTATCTTGTTCAGAATCGCCTGAAGAAAAAAACGGTATCTGAATGGTGGGTCAGTGGGGTACTGCGCTGTCCGTAAAGATGGTAGGAAAAAATGTAAATAATATCTCAATCAGTAGAAATAGATATAAATGCCGGAAACACCATAAATGTGCTAATAAAAATGGATACGCCTTAAAATACATAAAATTATGGCATAATAATACTACGCTGATGTGTGCAGAATACTACATCCCCTTCCGTCACGTCAGGGGTGATAAGCATAAAACTATAAATCTCAAACAGTGTGAAAACCAAAATCAAACAGTTCAACTTATAAGCACCAGGTGGTGCTAGTTGAACTGTTTGATTTTGGTTTTCACACTGTTTGAGATTTATAGTTTTATGCTTATCACCCCTGACGTGACGGAAGGGGATGTAGTATTCTGCAGACATCAGCGTAGTATTATTATGCCATAATTTTATGTATTTTAAAGCATATCCATTTTTATTAGCACATTTATGGTGTTTCTGGCATTTATATCTATTTCTACGTCTCAGACGTAGAGACGGTCATCACAGACCACTTACCACCACTGCTGTGCTGCCATTGAGGTAAATGAGTCTGTGGCAACTGGCAAAACTATTCACTAATCACCCAAGTCGTGGGTTACCATTTTCCACTGCTTGGTTGGTACTGACAGTCCAGCCTGGCTCTGTCAGCTATGTTGTGGTACTGACTGCAGAGCCAAAGGGCTGAGGGTTTGCCCGGCACAACAACATTGCTGCCAGAGCCAGGCTGGACTGGTTGCTGCCCTTAGTGCCCTGGCCCTTTTTTAATTGTGTTGAAATGGCAATTATAAGCCCTGGTTCACACTAGGATGTGGTGCAGAAAACCTGCAATGCATCTCCCTCACAAGGCTGTCTTTAACGTGGGACAAAAGAAGCAGCTGCCCTGGGCCCAGCCCCAGTGATTGTTGTGGGGCACAAAGCAGCTGCCCCTTGCACCTGCGCTGCCCGTAAATAAGATGGCGGCCAAATACTACTGGGGTGGAGTTGGACTACAGCTGTGCGGCTTGGTTCCTGGCTTGGTGCTCCGCCATCTCTTCCAATGCCCAACCAACCACTGCCTGACCTGCCATTACGTGACCTCCACATCCCCCTAACAGCCAATCACTCCACCCTCTAACAACCAGACCTGTGATCAGTGGGGAGGAGAGGTACAGTCCATGCTGAAAGTCTGGAACCTGTCACACAATAAGTAAATGACATGTGTGGTGTGGGGGGACACTGACAGCACCTGTTATGGTGATCAGGAAGGACCATTGTGAGTGTTCAGCAGACAATGTACAGGGATAGGAGATCAGACAGTACATGGATGGTCTCTGACCATCTCCTGTAGTACAACTGCAGTCTCTGACCATCTCCTCCAGTATGTCTGCAGTCTCTGTCCATCTCCTGTAGTACACCTGCAGTCTCTGACAATCTTTTGTACGCCTGCAGTCTCTGACCATCTCCTGTAGTACATCTGCAGTCTCTGACCATCACTTGTACACCTGCAGTCCCTGACCATCTCCTGTAGTATGTCTGCAGTCTCTGACCATCTGTTGTAGTATGCCTGCAGTCTGACCCTCTCTTGTATGCCAGCAGTCTCTGACCATCTCCTGTAGTAGTCTGCAGTCTCTGACCATCTCCTGTAGTACACCTACAGTCTCTGACCCTCTCCTGTACTATGTCTGCAGTCTCTGATCTCCTGTACTATGTCTACAGTCTGACCATCTCCTGTACTATGTCTGCAATCTCTGACCATCTCTTGTAGTATGTCTGCAGTCTCTGACATTCTCTTGTACATTTGCAGTCCCTGACTATCTCTTGTACTTGTGCTGTCTCTGACCATCTCCTGTAGTACACCTTCAGTCTCTGACCCTCTCCTGTACTATGTCTGCGGTCTCTGACCATCTCCTGCAGTACGCCTGCAGTTTCTGACCATCTCTTGTATGCCTGCGGTCTCTGACCATCTCACGTAGTATGTCTGGCAGTAAATGATATGCACAACCCTTTGGTGTGTCAGGGGCTGCAGTTGAGGCACTGAAAACCTCATCGGTTGGTCATCACTGGGATGCAGTCTCAAACCAAGCTATACATCCACACAACAAATGGAGTGTATGAGAGTCAGAACAAGCTGTTCTGGTTTAAAGTAGACCTTTCACCATGAAGGCCTCTTTCACACACACTGCAGTCCCTATTTTCATAGGTGTTTATGCTCATTGCTAATAACACGTTCTAGGAGTTTTCTGTCTATTGGTAAGTCCCCCACCTCCCCAGTCCATGGTGTGCAGGCAGTGAGATGATGTGCTGTAACCTCCAGCAACCAATCAGTGAGTGGTAATGCTGTGCTTTAACCTCCAGCAACCAGTGAGCAGTCATGATGTGAATGGGGGGGGGGGCGAAGAAAATGTTTGCCCAAGGTCCAATCAATATGAAAGGTGGCCCTGATCCTGCACCACATTCAAATTACTCTGCCCTTGCAATCTACAGTGGGTGTCGGTGAAATCTTAATGACAATCCTGCTTGCTATGGGGCACACAGTGCAAGCTCGCTCCTGTGCTGTGTGGGTCGATGGAGCCACGCTCCATCGACCCACACAGCGCTGCTTGGTTCTCCCCCTCGACCCCCCGCTTCACCACTTGGTACCTGCTGCTGAACCCCCCCAGGACAAAAAATTATCTACGGCCCTGGTATTTGATCACTACTGTTTTTTTTTTAATTATATAAAGGAAAAAATAATGAACACTTTGAAAAAAAACCCCAATATTTTCTGCTTTCTGTTATAAGACATATTCAATGAAATCAAATATCTTCATAAATTTAGGCCAAAATGTACTGTACTGTACTCTGCTACATGTCTGGGTAAAAACCAAGCCGCGTTCTCTGGGACAATATACTATTGGGGACTCTAGTATAGTTCTGATTGTGATCAAGTTACTGATCTGTACTGACACTATGCTACTAATGGCGGGGAACAGCAATTTATAGTGTGACTGTGATAGCGTGGCGGACAATATGGCACTAACTGACACTAGCTGGGGCAGACATTAACTGACATCGCTAATGACACTAATACAGTGATCAGTGATAATACTGTTCAGTGACACTGTACTAATGACCCTAATTGGTGACAGGGTTGATCAGAAGGCCAATCAACAGGTTAACTGTGTGCCTAACAAGTGTAATGTGCGTGGCTTTTTACACATAGGATCTGGCTATGTCGCAGAACTCAGAGCTGATTTCACGGAGAAGAAACAGGCAGATCGGTGTTCTATGTGTTTGTGAATACAGAACTATGTGCTGTGATTAGCCACAGCCGATTAGCAGGCATACAGTCAAAATTATTGGCTGTAACCTTCTGACAAACTCATGCTTTGTTCAATCACAGCACAGATCAGCAGGGGGCACACACACACGCACCCAAAAAACAGGAAGTACACGGCTACATGCCATTACGTTGCCATACCTGGCTGTGCCACCCGCTAATAGTAATGCACTGATCGCTTGCGGCAAGTGGTTAACTTTAAACCGAGGAGTTGTAAAGGCATTTAGACTAGGTTTACAATTGTGGGTGTTAAAACACACGATCAAACTGCCTCATCTTTTATTTTGTGCAAAAAAATGTTCATTAAATTGTGTTCATGTGCACTAAAATTAATTGTAGTGTATTTTAAACTGAAAATATAGATTTGCTAAAAGTTTACTACTATCTTTTTATATTACAAGGCCTCTATGTTCAGAAAATATATATTGTTTGCTATGGGGGTTTTAAGTATTTTTTTTTAGCCAAAATTGCTGATTTTAACTTGCGTGTGAAAAAGGGAAGTGGCTTGACTTGATGGTCATCTCGTTAATAACGTAAATATCCATCTGAAAGTTTTGTTTTCCTCAACGTGTTTAGTATTGAAGAAAGGAAATGTCAGTAGTAAAAAGTAACTGTTCTATTGGAATAACAACAGGATCTGATAAAATATATTGTTACAGTTAGTTGACACTGTTTACTTAGGCCCCTTTCACACGGGCGAATAGAATTCAACTTTCAGCTGTGGATAGATGAAGTTATCTACCGCAGCTATACTCGGACAATGCTTTCCTATGGCTCCATTTACACTCTAAATTTAGCAACGCTTTTGTTGCAGACGATTTCGTGCAATTAGAAATAATGGATTTGACTGCGTCCAGGAACGATGTAGCACAGCTATCTGCACATAACTACAGGTAAAGCAGTGCACGATGTCACCTGCGGATAGCAGCGGCAAAAAGCTACAGGAAGCACATCAGAAATGTCAAGAATGTTCCACTGCAGCTGCATGTAAACGCAATGTACAACTGCAAGTGATTGTTGTGCCTGGAGTCTTGGAATTTCAAATAACAAAACATGCTTTTAACAGCGGCAGTGCCTTTTTTAACCAGTTCCACACTGCCTACCGCATATTTACGGCGGCAGTGTGGACGCTGGCCGCGAATCGCCGTAATAAGACGGCGATCTGCGAATGGCCGCTAGGGGGCGTGTGCGCCGCACTCCTGAGGAGTGTGCCCGTGGCTCGGGTGGACCCGATGTCCGCCGGCGAGCCGCGATAAGCGGCCACAGGCAAAGAACGGGGAACCGCCATTGTAAACACTTCACATGCCCATTCTGACAGTGTGGGCATGGGAGATCTACTGATCCCTGTCACTGGGATCAGTTAGATCTCTCATGCCCATGTTAGCCCAACCCCCCCCCACAGTAAGAACACACCCAGGGAACACAGTTAACCCCTAGATCTCCCCCTGCAGGTTAACCCCTTCACTGCCAATGACATTTATACAGTAATCATTGGACATTTAAATTTCTGATCGCTGAATAAAGGTCATTGGTCCCAAAAAAGTGTCAAAAACGTACGACATGTCCGCTGAAATATCGCAGTACCGCTAAAAATCGCAGATCGCCGCCATTACTAGTAAATAAAATAATAAAAACCCCAGAAATTAATTCTCACCATCCGTAAACACAGCCATTTTTGCGCAAACCAATCAATAAACGCCGATTGCGTTTTTTTTTTTTTATCACAAATATGAGGAAGAATATAAATCGGCCAATCTGGTCCTAAACTGGGAAATTCTTCCGGAGGTGAAGTGGTTATACAGACCACAACAAGAAAAGCTTCCGTTGCATCAGCAAAGTGCCTTTCCCTTCCTCTGTTCCCACAGTTGTTGTTTTCTGAATTACGTTGGGTGAACGTTATATGGTCAGTTTAGATGTAAATGATGCTTAGCGGAGCTCTTCTATAAATGCCATTTTGCTGAATCGGCCATTAATCAGAGGTTTGGATTACTTCTGCACTTTATGCCTCAGTGCAATCAGTAAGTAGTGCCATTTATGCCTTTAGTGCTTTTATTGTCACGGCAGACAAGTGGTCATCTAGTGATTTATTAATTTTGCAGCTTATGTTGGGAGAGAGAAAATGGCATAAAAAGAGATTTTTAGTCCTGCATCAATAATGCTTTTGGCACATTTTTAGGTGCTTGGTTCAGCGAATATGATGCAGTATATACAGGGGGCGATTCAGTAAGGCTAGTTCACGCAAGATGCACTGGGGTCTGCTTGCAAACACAGAGCAAGTGATGTCACCAGCACACCAGGATCTCAAAAAGTGAGTCCAAAGCTTTTATCAGCGATCACATAATTACAGCAAAAAGCAACGTTTCTGAGCCACGCAGAACCCCTTCATCAGGCATGTGACAAATTGTAATATAAACAAAGCACTATTTAAAGAACCATCCACCAATCAGTGTCCAAGAAAATCGACCCCAGACCCGCCCCTTGACATCATATTCCCTTTGCATGGCGACGTCATGCGTTGCCATGACAGCCATCGACAGTGTGGACGCCGCAGGATGCATACGCACAACGGGACACTCCACTGAAGGCAAGAGACATGCCTCCTATGTTACCTGGCAACGCCAGTGTAAACGGAGCACATCCCTCTGTCCAGCTGAGACGGGCGGATCTGATCGCTGCAGCCTCACGCTGTCCCTCTAATGATCCATTTATAGATAAACCTGCGGCCAGCTCATATAATCCATACTGTGCCACCAGTTATGATAAACTGATTGCTGGTTTGTTGTACCAGCACCTTGTTGGTAATGTGCCTGTGTTATGACTTCTAATTGAATATGTCTATGGTGGGAATATGACGTCATTTGATTGGTGGATGGTTCTTTAAATAGTGCTTGGTTTGTATCACAATTTGTCACATGCCTGCTGAAGGGGTCCTGCATGGCTCCAAAATGTTGCCTTTTTGCTGTAATTATGTGACCGCTGATTGAGGCTCTATTCACACTAATGCATTTTTTGATGCATTTTGCAGAAATGCAGGGAATTTTTTTAACAAGTGCTGCGGTTTTTAAGTGTTTTTACTGCGATTTGCATTTTGCGTTTTTAAAATTGCTTGGCAACAAAATTTCCCCAAACAAAAAAAATGTAAAAAAAAGTGCAAAATCGCTGTAAAAAACGTGGAAAGCACAGCAAAAAGCACTGCAAAAATGCTGAAAAGCAAAATGCGTAGATGTGAATCGAGCCTAAAGCTTTGGACTCGCTTTTGAAGATCCTGCTGTGCTGGTGACATCACTTGCTCTGTTGTTATGTGGTTCCAGCCGCTGGTCGCTTCAACAACCGCACTGCATTGGAATAAAGCCATCTGTGCAGGAACTTGTGCATTGGGAATATTGCACTAGATGATTGCAAACACATTCCCAATTTGCAACATTCAAAAAAGAATGGTTCCCTATAAATTCTGTTCACACCAGCACATTGCATTACAGCATTTTTCAGCATATAGCACAAGCGCCTGCAAGCTCATATTAATTAATGCAATGCACTGCAAGGCAAAACTTTCAGCTTTATAAAGTTTGACCTCTTTGTGGAGTCATTCTCCACTTGTTGCCACATGTTCCTGGCTGTAGAACTGTGCAAGAAGAAGAAAAATTACTAGCAAAGACTGGTACAGGCAGAATGGTAAGTATTGTCCAAAATCATTTAATTCTCCATGATCCTAAATCCCAAGATCCCCCGCTGAGCTGTTGTGTTCTGCCAGGGGGGTGGCATTCCTCCCAACAACACTCCAATTAGTGCTCTCCTCCATTGGCTAAGAGAGCTGATCGGGAGTTGGTCGGTTGCTGGTTTTCCAGCATGCTCGTCCAACAGAAGCCAGCTGAATGGCCAGCTTCTGTCAGAGAGACCGACACACACAGCTTCAACAGATCTCAGCAGAAACATACAACACATTCATTACAATGTAAGCAAATGCATGCAAAATGCACTTCTGTGCAGTACAACACATTTAAAAAAATTCAATGCAGTACACATGATGTATGCAACAAATACGCAGTGCAAACTGTGAACTCGCACATGAATCGGATCGCATGGGTGAGAACACCCATGCGATGTGATTCCAGTGCAGGAAAAAAAAGATACATGGACCTTTTTTTTGTGAATCTAATGTGAGTTCAGCCATACAACTGTATGGCTGAATTCGCACTGCTCAGAGATCGCATGTTATCAGCACCTGCAGTGCGGGTGCGAATCACATGCGATCTCTAAGATCGCACTAATGTGAACCTAAAGGGGGCTAAATTGTGTTGTATCTTTTAGACAATTCTGCAACAAGATTTGTGTCTTTAGGTTCCCCTGAAACCAGTATTTAATAGGTTTCAATTATTCTTCCAGGTGAAATCGTTAAAATGTTATTAAACCTAATAGTAAAAAAAATATTAAATAATAATATAGCCAGACTTGCATTGTATCTAGTTTAGTAATGCATGTCCATATCAGCCACTTCCATCTATCACAGGACTGTTTTATTATATTTCCTAAGTATATTAATGTATTACCACTTCAGTGCTCACTCTGTCCTACAACCAATGGTGTACACATAATATTCAAAGTAATGCTGCCTTCCTCAAGCGAAGAGTCTTCAGAAACAACTATAAAAACACACAGGAGGGCGCAAATGCCTAGTGCATTACCTTCATCAAATTTTATTAAGTATAAAAAAAACATACTCACAAGCACGAGAAGGTACAAGCATATCAAAACGGCTCCAGCTTTAGAGTGATGCCATACTGCAGTTGGAACATACCATAACATGCCCCTGAAGCTCTGAGGAAGGGTGCATGTCACCCGAAACGCATCAGTTTGCCGAACAATGGGCTAGTATGGCAGCACCCTGCAGCTGGAGTTGTTTTGATAAACTTACACCTTCTCATGCTGGTGAGTATGTTTTGGCTTTTATATTTAATAGAATTTGATGATGGTAATGCACTAGGCGTTTGCGCCCTCCTGTGCTTTTTCACAATTACCTAACTATACTTTCTTTGCTGGGGTAGCTCTGATCATTGGCTGTGTTTCCATGGAGCCATGCAGCATGCACTTCCTACCTATAGCCTAATACACACCACCAGTTTTTTCGCTCAACCCAGCAGGTTGAACAAAAGAAAAAAAACTGACTGCTCACATTGGAGCTGCTGTACTAACAATCCAATGTTAGTACAGCGTTCTCCCCTGCTGTGCTATTGTGTTCTCTCACCCCGCCAGAACACTCTTCAGCTCTCTCAGCCATTGGCTGAGAGCGCTGATTGGAAGCCGGTTGGCAGACGTTTTTCAGTCATGAGCCTTTGACAGAAGCTTGCCTAATGGGCAATGCCAGCCAGCCTAATGCCCTAATGGACAATGCCAGCCAGCCTTGCCGATGCCAGCTGACATCTGGCCCGTGGCTTACTATCAGGAACTGGTGTGACCAGAAATGTGTGGACTGCACAGAAAATACCAAACACAAAGGTAAGTAAAATAAGAGGATTTATTACAAGGTAAGTAAACGAAAACAGTAGAACAGTGAGGCCAACCAAAATCCCAGAACCAGTGAGAGTACTAAGCTGTGTGTAAGGAAATGTCCAAAGCCAGGCCAGGGTCATACACGGGAGATCAGTCAGAGGGACTCTGGAGTAGGACAAGACGGGATTCAGGGTAAGGATGCAGGTTTCCGGATGCAGAGGCACGAGGAACAATACCAAGGCGAGCTAGCACAGCACTCCCAGGTTTAAATACAGTTCCTGCCAACAGTCTCAGGTGATGCTTGATTGCAGGAGATGATGTCAGGTCCTGACTGCCGGGAGACACTTGCTGGTGGACACTGGCACTGCTCAGCCTCCGACTGCTTAGGGACACCCGCTGGTGAAACCATTCCTAACACTCACCACACCCTACAATCTGACCATACATGCCTGTACAATCAACTTTAGATCCACCAAAACTAAGTAATATGGGGACCTAACTAAACTACTCAATCTCTATACAATCAGACAGGCCTATGTACTACATATTTGTTGGTAGATCTAACAGGGATTATACAGTTAGATAGTAACGTGTGGTAAGCTTAACCACTTGCCGACCGCCGATCGGCATCTGACGGCGGCAAAGTGGTTCGTTCCCGCAAAACGCTGTCATACGACGGCAGCTGCGGGAACGAGCTTAGTGTGTTCGGGGAGGGCCAGGGAGCGGGTGTGGCGGCTTCGATTGCCACCGGCTACCCACGATGGCCCCCCCCCGGAGCGAAGGAGCGGAGGTCCGTGTATGTAAACACAGACCTCCGCTCTGTGTGAGGGGGAAGGGCTGTGATCACAGCCTTCCTGTACGTGAAGGCTGTGACCACTTCCCTTCCCCAGATAATGCAGTCCCCCTACAGTTAGAACACGCCCAGGGAACATAGTTAACCCTTAGAGCGCCTCCTGCAGGTTAACCCCTTCACTGCCAATGGCATTTACACAGTAATCAGTGCATTTTTATAGCACTGATCGCTGTATAAATGCCAATGGTCCCAAAAAAGTGTCAAAATGGTCCGACATGTCCGCTGAAATATCGCAGTACCGCAAAAAAATCGCAGATTGCCGCCATTACTAATAAAAATTAAAAAAAAACCCAAAAATGAATTCTCATAATTCGTAAACGCGACCACTTTTGCGTAAACCAATCAATAAACGCTGATTGTGATTTTTTTTATCGCAAATATGAGGAAGAATATAAATCGGCCAAAAACGGTGAAAAAAAATGTTTTTTTATATATTTTTTTTGGATTTGTATTTTAGCAAAAAGTAAGAAATTTGGGTTTTTTTGCAAAATTGTCGCTCTTCTTTTGTTTATAGCGGCGATCAGAAATGACGCAGCGGTGATCAAATACCACCAAAAGAAAGCTCTATTTGTGGGAAAAAAAGGACGCAAATTTCGTTTGGGTACAACGTCGCACGACCGCGCAATTCTCAGTTAAAGCTACGCAGCGCCGAATCGCAAAAAGGGCTCCGGTCCTAAAGCTGGAAATCCTTCCGGGGCTGAAGTGGTTAAGGAGTACATATCATTGTCCAGCCATTCTTTACTCGGCACACACAGGTGGCACAAAGATACTGGAGATGAAGAGTGCATTTGATCTGCCCACCTGCTGTTGATTTACAACGATCCTCTGCTGCATTGATACGTATGCTAAAGCCTCGTACACACGGGACGACGATCGTGTTCAACACGTCGTACTCACGACCGTTGCATGCAGAATCGTTCGTCTGTGGCGGCACTTTCAACAGTTGAACGTACGACGGTCGTTCGTGGGAGTTGTATGTGCAGACTACAAAACTTGGTCGTGTCAACAAGCTCGCATACGACCGTTGAGTCGTGTGTAGAGCAGCTGTGTTCAACAAAGTTGTATTGTGTTAAACACGCATGCGCCAAGTCCGGAACGGGCGGAAGTGTCCGTTCGTGTACAACTAGGCTTCAGTTTCACAGTTGCAGATTCGTTTTGATTTTGACAATTCCATTCAAATAGTGAAATGCGGCGCACATTAGCATCTTTTTCAATGGGATAATAACGAAGATGCACCTTGCTAGTGGTACACATGATACTAATGTCAGAACATACTGTAATCATAGTACACATGGTGATCGTTCCACGTAGAAGC
>BLSH010233495.1:605964-617848 GCA_018402905.1 Glandirana rugosa | reverse complement strand
TAGGTCTGGTGACGACGCCACATTACGTCTACGGTCCTGCGTTATAGATCAGTGGTAACGCTGGACCTCGGACACAAAACAGCTCGGGACTAATAATTATATACTCTACAACACATATACGTTCACTTTTTTCCACGTCGCGTTATGGAATCCGGAGTATGTGTACCCGTAAAAATGTCGGTGCAAAAATTCGACAAAATTGTTGAATTTTTACGGGGAGGTACAATAAGTTACCGGAGTATGTGTGTGACTGTAAAAACTCGACATTCACCGTATCCACAAAAATTCGACATTTTTTTTTAAGCTGGGTTTTTGAGCTTTTACTGGCGTCAGTGTCAAAACAGCTCAAGTGCTGCAGCTTCAGAACGCGCTGTTCCTGTTTTTTTTTTTACAGCTTAAAAACACCTATGCCACTTACAGCTCAAAAATGTCAGTGTGTGTATGAGGCCATTGAATAACATGGAGGGGCATTTTTAAGTTGTTAAAACAGCTTAAAAACGTGGCTGTAAAAATGCCCATGTGTATGAGGCCTAAGGTATTGCGCTGCACCTTTTTTCACTTGCATATACACAACATCTCATATATTAATAATCAGGGCTCGACAAAACACAGGCTCCAGGTCGCAATGGTGACTAGATATTGCGTCCTGGCATCTGCATTACACCGCAGCAGTGGTCTGGATTCCTTCCATGTGGGCCCCCCCGCAGGTGCACGGACTCAGGTCGGGCTTGCCAAAATTGAGGCCGTGGCTTTGCGGCCTGCTGGAGCGGGATACATGCTCCTTTCTGCGAACCAGCCTCTGGTGGGCGGTGCTGTGATGAGCGCAGCTTGCTCTCACTGCCCGCCCACCTCTGACTTCATCTTCCCAGTTTGACAGCTGGGGTTGAAGTTGCGGGCTTGATCAATCGCCCGTTCCTTACCGCCACTGTGGACGGGGCGTGCCACCTCATCAGTGCCATCTGTCAGTGCCATCTCAGTGCTGCCTACCAGTGGCATCTCAGTGCTGCCTGTCAGTGCCGCCTATCAGTGCCACTTGTCAGTGCTGCCTATCAGTGCCACCTCCATACTGCCTGTCAGTGCCCATCATTGCCAACTCAGTGCCCATCAGTGCCACCTGTCAATGCTGCCTATCAGTGCCACCTGTCAGTGCCCATTAGTGCCACCTGTCAGTGCTGCCTATCAGTGACACCTGTCAGTGCCACCTCAGTGTTGCCTATCAATGCCACCTGTCAGTGCCCATCAGTGGCACCTGTCAGCGCTGCCTATTAGTGCCACCTCAGTGTTGCCTATCAGTGCCTATCATTGCCACCTCAGTGCTGCCTGTCAGTGTCCATCAATGCTGCCTGTCAGTACCCATCAGTGTCACCTCAGTGCTGCCCATCAGTGCCATCTGTCCATGCCCATCAGTGCTGTCTATCAGTGCTATCTGTCAGTGCTGCCTATCAGTGCCACCTTAGTGCTGCCTATTGGTGCCCATCAGTGCCACCTCAGTACTGTCTATCAGTGTCACTTCAGTGCCGCCTCATCAGGGCAGCCCATTAATGCAGCTTATCAGCGCACATCAGTGAAGAAGAAAAATAACTTATTTGCAAAATCTTATAACAAAAATAAAAGGTGTTTTTTTTTTTTTTTTTTCTGTCTTTTTCTGCTTGGCATCAGGCGTGAGCAGTTCTTATTGCTGGATGCAGTTCTGGGCTCTGGGCAGCTGACCCTAACTTTTCAGCTGGCTCCTAGATTCTAAGCAAATTTGTCAAGCCCTGATAATAACTGTCAGTTCACTGGACATTTTGTCTTTGGATTAGAATTTCCTTTTAAGAGTATTAGTTTTAGTCTGATGATAAAATGCCTGTTTCTGAAGCGAATCAGATAAAAACATTTTTAAGATAATGGCTGTGAGAGGAAGTTGTCTTATAAATAATGCACTGAACAGTCTTATGTGTGTTCTTGGTAAGGATTGTGCATTTTGCAGTAAAGTAGTAAACAGTCATTTTAATGCAACTGTTTTATTAATGAGCCTTCCGGTTCCATTCCACCAACATCCTGGCTAATTGGCGTAACATACAATCCCAGAGATCGACATGTAATGTTGATTGAAAGACTAGAACATTAAAACAAATTATCAAGTAATGAATCTAGAAAATATAAAAATATGATGTCTTAATTTATGTAATACTAGCACCATCAACAGGAACCAGATGCAACATTGTGTGATACTTCTCAAAGGCCATAATCTTATTAAAGGATAGGTACTCAGTGTACAGACCAAGTGTCAGGAATCAGAAGCTGGGATAACCAGATAAATGTACCTACACAAGGAAATGGGGACCAGATCATATCTTTAAAGTGAGGCTTATTTACAGTGAATGAAAGATAATAACACACCAGCAAACAATAAACATGAGAACCCATGAAAAACAAAACTAAATAACACAATGCCTAACAATCCACACCTAACTATATAGACAATATATACACTCACCAGCCACTTTATTAGGTACACCTGTTCAATTGCTCAGTGACACAAATTGCTAATCAGCCATTCACATGGCAGCTTCTCAATGCATTTATGCATGTAGACGTGGTGAAGACAACTTCCTGAAGTTCAGACCGAGCATCAGAGTGGGGAAAACGGAGATTTAAATTACTTTGAATGTGGCATGGTTGTTGGTGCCAGACAGGCTGGTCTAAGTATTTCAAAACTGCTGAACTACTGGGATTTTCACACAGAACCTTCTCTACGGTTTGCAGAGAATGGTCTGAAATAGAGACAATATCCAGTGAGCGGCAGTTGTGTGGACAAAAATGCCTTTTTGAGGTAAGAGGAGAATGGGCAGACTGGTTCAAGATGACAGAGGCAACAGTAACTCAAATAACCACTCGTTACAACCAAAGTATGCAGAATACCATCTCTGAATGCACAACACATCGAACCTTGAAGCAGATGGGCTACAGCAGCAGAAGACCACACTGGGTGCCACTCCTATCAGTTAAGAACGGGAAACTGAGGCTACAATTCGCACAGGCTCACCAAAATTGGACAATAGAACATTGGAAAAATGTTGTCTGGTCGTATGAGTCTCGATTTCAGCTGTGACTTTCAGATGGTAGGGTCAGAATTTGGCATAAACAACATGAAAGCATGGATCCATCCTGCCTTGTATCAGTGGTTCAGGCTGGTGGTGGTGGTGTAATGGTGTGGGGGATATTTTCTTGGCACACTTTGGGCCCCTTAGTACCAATTGAGCGTTGTTTAAACACCACGGTCTACCTGAGTATTGTTGCTGACCATGTCCATCCCTCTATGACTACAGTGTACCCATCTTCTGATGGCTCCTTCCAGCAGGATAAAGCACCATGTCACAAAGCTCCAATCATCTCACCACTGGGTTTTTGAACATGACAATGAGTTCTCTGTACTCCAATGGCCTCCACATCACCAGATCTCAATACAATAGAGCACCTTTGGGATGTGGTGGAGCGGGAGATTCCCATCATGGATGTGCAGCCAATAAATTTGCCACCGTGTGATGCCATCATATCAATATGGACCAAAATCTCTGAGGAATGTTTCCAACACCTTGTTGAATCTATGCCACAAAGAATTAAGGCAGTTGTGAAGGCAAAAGGGGGTCCAACCCGGCACTAGCAAGGTGTACCCAATAAAGTGGCTGGTGAGTGTGTGTATATATATATATATATATACACACACACATACAGTAAATATATATATATATATATATATATATATATATATATATATATATATATATATATGTTTATATTTATAAAATTATATATATATATATCAGACCAGCCAAAATGCACTTCAGGCCTCCAAAAGCCCCATACAGATCGTCTTCATTTGATAAACTTTAGACCTCATGTGGGCCCCAAACACTGTACTCGTGATAACAGTTTCCAAATATTTTCCTGCATTTTGCTTATTTATATTTTGTTAACAAAAATTAGATCAGATGAGGGCACACTTGCACTAGCTAAGATAAATCCAGTATTAAAATGATTCCATAAATCTTAAAAAGGATCCTTCTGTCCACTTTGAATACAAATAAAAGGATAACACCGAAGAATGTGATAAAGCTGATCCAAAGTGTCATCAACAATATGGATATAAATAGTAAGAGTACAGCCAAACAAAAGGCACCACTCATCACATACCTAATTACAGTGCTCACTACAATGACGAATATAAAGCGGTAATATATATATGTACTCTAGGTGGCGCTAGAGTACATGATTATCGGTAGAGGGAAAACAGGATCCTTTTAAGATTTATGGAATTATCTATACAGGCGGTCCCCGGGTTACAAACATGATAGGGACTATAGGTTTGTTCTTAAGTCGAATTTGTTTGTAAGTCGGAAAAAAATATTTTTAAGCTTTTTGGATAGCATAGGGAAGGGTTAACAACCCTGTAATGTTTGTTTTGCTGTCTATGTTTCTGTTCAGAATATTTCACCTCACTTCCTGTCCCAATGATAGTTGGATTTTGAAAATTTTGAGTTGTTGGGGAAACAAACCTTGGTGATAAAGCATCAGTGGAGACAACTTTTTCCCATAATAACTCTTACAGGAGTGAATTTCCCTTCCTAGGGGGAGATTTCCTCTCACTTCCTGTTGTCTCCCTCCGTTTGTAAGTAGGGGTCGTTCATAAGTTGAATGTTTGTAACTAGGGGACCGCCTGTACACTGGATTTCTCCAGATGAGTGTGCCCTAATATTATCTGTTTTGTCTCTAATTCAAGATCCATGTTAGGGGAGTCATTTGGGATGCAGCTGCGATTAATCTCATTTGTTATCCTTTTACGCTCTGTGACATCATTTCATTGCTAACAAAAAATAGCAATATAGCAACACAATTTACCTTTACTGGTCTTTTTTTTAGTTCAGTCTTGCTTTATTGAAGTTTTAATAATAGGAGTTGTAGATGCATGGAATATAGAAAGTACAGAGGTGGTATGGTTTAAATCTTCCACTAGTGATAGAACGTACACATCAAAAGATTTTGCATAGGTACTTAGTTGCTGGTGATAAAAGACAGAAGGCACTAATAATTGGTATTTTTTTTTATATATATAGTAGTGCTTTGGGCAGGGGTGTGGGACATTACCATACGGAGGACATTATTTACTTGGGAATCTATTCTAACAGTTTTTAAGCACTACCCAGTCTCCCCTACCTAGAATCACCAATGCTAATTATACCACTGTGAGGACTTACTGGCAGGTGTGTGGGCTTGCTGGCGGGCAGAAAAGTGGGCTTCTTGATGGGCAGTAAAACAAGCTTTGTAGTAGGCAGACAGTTGGGCCTCTGCAGTGTGCCAACAACCTCTCTAACTGCAGGGAGATGAGTGGGCCAAGCTTTGTAAATGACAGCCTAGGACATGTCATTTATAGCAAATGCAGTTCCATTGAAAATGTATCACATGCTAGCTCTGCTATTGTGCAATGCTGGGAGTCATTTATTTGAAACATATACTTATGAAACAAAAGCAGGCCTATTTATTAATACTTTGGTCCACATAGATGACTATTTGCTGCTGAGGGCTGTGCTGACCATAGAACAACAATAAGTGTATTTAAAACTAAAATGGAATCCTCCACGTGGTATAACAAGGTCTCTTGATGCCACGCAGTTACATCATATTGATGACAGCAGTACCAGTCATGTTTGTACACCAGTTTAAAGATGTGAGGATGCAAAAGAAAAGACATTGACAAAAAAATCACCTATTAATAATGGATGTGCCGGACTTAAGAGACTGGACGAATGTCAGAACAAGAAGCAAGGAGAAATCTCCCAGAGACACAAACTGGAATAAAAACATTTTTTTGTAGAGTTAGGATGGATTGAACCAGTGGGGTTAATAGAGGTACAGAGTCTCATCTGTGGCCTTTGACATCCCTAGGGGGTCGCCAGAGTTGGAAACCCCCATTGACTTTTTTTTACAAACAAAACATAGAACATTTACTGACAGAACACTTACAGCCTGAAATATCACAAAAACTAAAACAACAGATATTAAAAGACTATAAACAATATGTAAATGTTAACAAAACCAGTAACCTGCTGGCTTTACAATTAAAAAGCCAAACAGCCTAACAAAATGTTAGCATGACAAGGATTATGAAGACCTGGGGCACCCTAGGGTACAACAGAGAATTAATTTCTGCAGTGCGTGTATAGTGTGTATGGGCAGATTGTGCCTCAGGCCCTGCTCACTCCTAAGAGATTTGAAGCACTTCAACGCTCAACACTAGATGTTCCATTTTATTCAGTGGTGCATGATCACTCCTGAGCATAGTGTTGCTTAAAGTGTTAGTTCACCTTTATTAAAATATAGCCTATGCAGGTAAGGGGCACCATTAGATAAAAACAAATCATGCACTTTGACTAACGTTGGATAATGCCTTTGCTATAGGTGTAGACCATTTGCGTACCTCCTGAAGCCTCGACGAAAAACTCCCAGATATAGCATCATCCCATCCTGCCATGTTGCTAAGGCACACCACACCAACAGTTACTGGCTTACCCTCACCATCACAGGAGCATGATCTCAAACCCCTACACATGTATGGTCCACTGTCATTTCCACTGCAGCATTGAAGAGCCCAGAGCTCCAGTGGAGAGAGAGCGCATATGAGGGGGGTTTAAATTGGCTGGGAGTGTCTTAGCAAAGTACCAACAATGGCTAAATGAAAAATTAAAAAAACAGATTTCCCTATGCACAGAAACAAGCTCGATGGAGGAATCCCCCGCCAGGACATTGTATTCTGAGAGTGGGACATGCAGCTGTCAGAATACACTGATTAGAAGCAGCCAATGATCAAATAAAGTTTACCAGCATGACAGCCACACGCTGATTGGCATTTTGATCAGTGTACGGCCAGCTTTACTAACTAAAATGTAAAATAAAGATTTGCCTTTAGTTCTCCTTAAATGGAAGAGAACTTGTGTGTCAGACATTGCTGGGATCTGTTACATGGGAGGATACCATGCATAGGAAGCACAAGATGACTTGTTTAAACAACATATTTTCTTACAGAAATAATGTTTTATGTAGAATTTTCCAACACCTCTCTCCGCCTCATCCCCATCATGATAAAATGTTGGGATTCCATTACTGATTTCATTCTGATTTATTTTTCTGGAATTGTTTATTCACTTCCTCCAGCAGAGACAAAACATTTATAATGCATTCATTTTCCTTTATTGTATTTAGTTGTTTTGGTAACTCTCCATTATCAGCCTTCTTTCAGATAAAATGCTACTTACCAGGAGAAATGAGAAACATATATATTTACATACTTATTGCTTTATTTATTTCATGTATGAATGTATTTATGAATGTCAGGATGAAAGTAGTTAAAGGGAGCTCCTAAATTGAAATCCCTTCATTAGATAAGGATATAATGGCAAAAGAATCCTAAAAATATTGGTGCTGATAGTGGAAAACTGGGGTGTGGATAGTGGAAAAGTGGGGGCAGCGTTTGTCACGGAAGTGACAGCAACATTCTTACAGCAATTGAAGAGTCTTTTTAACACCACAAGCAGGAAACTCTCCTCATAGAAGACTGAGGCATTAAAACCACATCCCTCCATCTCCTTACTGCTTCTGTGGACAAGGCCAGATTTTACAGCACCAAATCAGAAGAGGAACACGAAAGGCCATTACAACATCAACATAAATTGTTAATTTCAGTAGGTAATAAAAAATAATGGAAAAGTACAATTTTTTTTTATAGGTAAAAAGAAATGTTTGTGAAGTAAAGGGAGTTTGTGTCATCTGCTACCACTGTCAATGACATCTTTTTCCAGATCCCGGGGCCATCCTTTTCGGCCACGGGTCGTCACTGATAATGTAACACCAACCCCCCCCTTAGATCAGGAAAGGCAAACGTGATAGTAAAACTTAAACAGATCAAGTTGCCTATTTTTATATACACAAGCACCTGATCTCTAGTCTGCGCCTAAGCCCCCTTTACATAGGGCGGACTCTGCAATCCAGTGTCCACTGATCCCCCGTTGCGCAGGTGGATGACAGGTCCGTACCTGGTCCGCTTATGCAGAGTGGACACATCCTGCTTTCCACTATGGGCAGTCGGACGTAAACGGACTGGCTGTCCAATTACACCCAACTTCCATCCAACCCGGCCAAACCTAGGGGAACAGATCGCCTTTCCATTTAATAAAATTACAATGAACCTGCACTTACAAGCAAAAGTTTTCACAAGCAGCCAACACAATATGCTGCCAGCAAAAAATTATCAGAAATACAAAGAAGGTGCAGTGCTGAAGCATTAAATAGGCATATTAGAAGACAGAGTTCTGAATGTTGTCATTTCCAAACAGTGAAAAAGAGATCCCATGAAGAATATTACATACACTGCTTCTTGACTGTGGACCACCAAATATAGCGGTCACTTGCGCGTATTACAGATCTGATCCCTCGGATGTCAACGACCAGAGATCCTTCCACTTCAGATCTAACGGATATAGAATACCAACACAGCAGAGAGACATCTCATGGAGCAGTGTGTTCAGTAAAAAGGGGTTATTTAAAATCCAAAATACACACTCACCATGTATAAGAAAAAAACTTGCATGTACATCAATGGTAAAAACAAATGTTTCTAACCCACAAGATGGCCAACCTCCCTGTGCGGTGGCGTCACGTTATCCTAGCTCCACCCAATGCGTTTCATCATAAGGAAAACAATTTAGCTTTACATACACTTTAAATGTATATCTGTAATAGAAAGATTTTATATAAGCACTACAAAGTATATGAAATGCCAGTTAAAAAGCATATAAGCAACCAATATTTGCTACTTCTAGCTCTTCCCCTGTAAATTTATATTGACTACAACATCACCCATATGAGGTAAAAAACTGGTGAACTTATTAGTAAAGCACAGCCCTGCATCTCTGTATTGTATATTAATTTGGTAACCAATGATGTCACCATATATTTAACCTATTTGCGTTTGTCTATTGATTTATTCTTTCTTTTCTTCCAGGTGTGTTTGCTGATAGCTTTCCTGTGTGTGAGAACCTCTGCTTGGACAGACTACAGCACCTACCGCTATTTCGAAGTTATTACAATATGCTTTATGATATTAATACTTGTTTTCTATGCGGTGTCCCTTTTCCGGATATACAGAATGCTGACTTGTGTCTCATGGCCATTGACGGTACGTACTTAAGTGAAAACATTTGTACCAAATTTTTTTAAAGGCAAATATACAGAAGTCAAGGCAATAATAAAAAGGTAACGCAACCTAAAACTCAGATTGGTGCCTTATATCTATTTAGGACTTCAGCTGTAAGATGTCCCAGGTGGAGTTCAGCTCTGCCCTTATTGCCATCACCACAATTGAGTGTTGTGTTCACTGGTACGATACCCCAATCCTTCTGTTGCATCGGCCGTTATTCTAACCGTTGATGCCCGGCAAGTAATACCCGACATCGATATTGTGAACGAAAAAGACTGATTGAAAAATGGAAAATTTGTGTCGTACCATTTGCGAACGAATGCTATTCTATGCGTTGGTGTGAAGGTTGGCAGTTAAAAATCTCTTGAACATATCATGCATGAGCGGAAACATTTTCGACCGCCGACCACTCGGTGGTCGAGTGATCGCCCGATTTTCTACCCGTGTATTCCTGCAACGTTTTCGACCACTGACAGCTGTTTCGTTGGTCAGCGGTTGAGCGATCGGCTAGGCTTTTAGTGGAGCTGGAAACTGAGTAAGCCTATTGGCATCTTTTCTGAAGTCCACTGTATGGGTAGAGGGACTGCAGTTAAAGTGCTAGTAAGCCACAAAAAAAATGGTCCCCTGCAGGATAACACCATAATGTGTTAGTATGCATCGCATACTAACACATTATGAAATACCTTAGAGCGAAGTCCTCCAGCAGTGCACTGTTACTGACGACAAGGGCTTCCATCTTCACCCGTTTTTTCTTCCGGGTTCGCAGGCTTCAGCAGTCTGACTGGCTGCGGCAGAAAGACCTCATGGCCGCAGCACTGCTCTCTCAATGGACAGTACGCCGACCATTGAGAGCACAGTGTGCAGGTGCCAGTGACGTCAATGGCTGCTGCTATAGTAAATATCTCCCAAACAGCGCACGTTTAGGAGGTATTTACTTTCCCTACAGGTAATCCTTATTCTAGGGTTACCTGTAGGCACAAGTAAACAGTGTGGACTTTACTATCACTTTAATAATCCCTGATAAGTGTATGCAAATAATGTCAACCTCCATTACGAACTTCTCTTATTTGCTCCCTTTTGCTGTGTTGAAGATATAATTTAAAACATAATTTTACATTTGTTCGATAAGTGCAAGAAATACCTGTTGATCATATTAGAAATTCAGAAATGTCTTGTGTCCTGTGCACACTTCCTGTATCATCTCAAGGCGTCTAGGCAAAAGTTTAGCTAAGGGAAACTTGACAGGGCTGTCACTATTTCTTGTGATTTCAGCCCTCAAAATCCTTTGTGTTAGCCTCACAACAGGAAATTAGGAGTTCAGGGAATTTTTGGAAGATCCACTGATATTTTTCTGTACTTGCAGGATCTTTAAATTGATAAAAAAATGGGGGGATGTGCAGGGATTGCAGAGATATACTAAATATGTTTTTTTTTAATTTGTCCTGATATACACTTTTAGATATGCATAAAAGATCCTCAGGTTTATTAAATAAAAAATAATTTTTCTATAGGAACTGTTACACTATGCTATCTGCACCATCCTTCTGCTTATTGGCTCGATTGTCGCTGCTGTGAAAAGTTACAGTATTGATGGACTAGTGGCCGGATCGGTAAGATATTTGTAAATGATAACCTGCCGTCATTCAGCCTCCGGCTGCTCTTAACTACCTGAAATACACCTGGTGGTCTTTGTCAGGCACAGTCTACAGAAAACGAATATTGGGAGTATTTTATTGATCCTTTTTGTTAGGAATGTGGTGTTGTACATTCAGTAGTTTTCCTTCCTTCAGTCTAAGCTTTAGGCTCCTCTAGACATGTTGTGCTCAGTATCCTTAGCCCCTCTTTTGAAAAAAGTTTGTTGTTTAAAAAAACTCTAAAGTTCAAGGGGAAACCTATACATAGTTAACCAATTTAAAAGAGTGGATGGATGTGTCTGTCTCTCTAATGCTCTGAGAATCCAGTGTCATGTTTTAACCACTTGACAACTGGGCACTTAAACCCCCTTCCTAACCAGACCAATTTTCAGCTTTCAGTGCTCTCACATTTTGAATGACAATTACTCAGTCATACTACACTGTACCCAAATGAAATTTTCGTCCTTTTTTTCACACAAATAGAGCTTTCTTTTGGTGGTATTTAATCACCACTGGGGTGTTTATTTTTTGAGCAATAAATGGAAAAATACCGAAAACTTTGTAAAAAAAATGCATTTTTATTTATTTCTGTTATAACATTTTGCAAATTAGTAATTTTTCTTCGTAAATTTTGGCCAAAATTTATACTGCTATATGTCTTTGGTAAAAATAACCCAAATTAGTGTATATTATTTGGTCTTTGTGAAAGTTATAGAGTCTACAATCTATGGTGCCAATCACTGAAAATTGATCACACCTGATGCACTGACGGCCTGTCTCATTTCTTGAGGCCCTAACAAGACAGGAAAGTACAAATACCCCCCAAATGACCCCTTTTTGGAAAGTAGACAGTCCAACGTATTTAGTAAGAGGCATGGCGAGTTTTTTGAAGTTGTCATTTTTTCCCACAATTCTTTGCAAAATGAAGATTTTTTTTTTCCACAAAATTGTCATATTAACATGTTATTTCTCACACCCAGCATATGCATACCACCAATTACACCCCAAAACACATAAT
>BLSH010233495.1:582405-596539 GCA_018402905.1 Glandirana rugosa | reverse complement strand
ACCCCCCGCCGTTTGTTTGTGGAGAGGGGGTGACAAAAGGGGATGTGAATGTGGTACATCCGCCCATCGCATGTCGCCGAGACACAGGCGAACAGGTGCCGCTGAAGGTCGTACGTCGAGGAGGGGATGAGGAAGATCCGCAGGTTATCCTAGCGGACAGGAAAGTCGTTTAACCCACTGCCCACAGTTTTAGACAATGGACTAACCGGTTCTCCTCCTAGTCACAACGTTGTCGCTTATAAGTAAGCGATAACATTGATCTCCAGCCGGCTATACCCAAAAAGAGACCGGCTACGGCTATAAATCTTTAACCCCACCGGCTACCGGCTATAACCTACGGCTAAAAAACCCGGCTATGAAAAGAAAAAAATCGGCCTAAAGTATCGGCCCAAAAAATCGGCATCCAATATCGGCCATCGGCCACCCCAATTTCTAAATATCGGCATCGGCCAGAGAAAAACCCATATCGGCCGACCTCTAGTTACAATAGCGAATGAATATTCGCTGTTGCAACACTGATCCTCCTCTTGGCCAATCAGGTAACAGATTTTGACACCCGTCACCCAATTTGCTGAAAGGACAGGCGATCCTATTGGACGCCTAGAAGGAGTAGGGGAGGAGCTGCATGCTGGAAGTCGCCGTGGACAAGCGGACACAGAGCCGCTGTACGCTACCCGCCTACATGGTGTAAGTGTAGGGGAAAACAGTGGGGGAGAGGTGTTTGTTTGCCGCCCCCCACCTCGAAAAAAAAAAACACCAGCCGCCACTGTGTGCGATTATTCGCAAATGCTTCCAAGCAAATACAAAATGACTGTCAATCTCCCTCGGTCTGGGGCTCCATGCAAGATCTCACCTCGTGGAGTTTTAATGATCATGAGAACGATGAGGAATCAACCCAGAATTACAGTACATGGGATAATCTTGTCAATGATTTCAAGGCAGCTGGGACCAAAGTCACCAAGAAAACAACACACTATGCCGTGAAGGACTGAAATCCTGAAGCACCTGCAAGGTCCCCCTGCTCAAGAAAGCACATTTAAAGGCCCATCTGAAGTTTGCTAATGAACATCTGAATGATTCAGAGGAGAACTCGGTGAAAGTGTTGTGATCAAATGAGACCAAAATCAAGCTCTATGGCATCAACTCAACTCTCCGTGTTTGGAGGAGGAGGAATGCTGCCTATGACCCCAAGAACACCATCCCCACCGTCAAACATGGAGGTAGAAACATTATGCTTTGGGGGTGTTTTTCTGCTAAGGGACCAGGACAACTTCACCACATCAAAGGGACGATGGATGGGGCCATGTACTTTCAAATCTTGGGTGAGAACCTCCTTCCCTCAGCCATGGCATTGGAAATGGATGGTGGATGGGCATTCCAGCACGACAAAGACCAAAAACACATGGCCAAGGCAACAAAGGAGTGGCTCAAGAAGAAGCACATTAAGGTCCTGGAGTGGCCTAACCAGTCTCCAGACCTTAATCCCATAGAAAATATGTGGTACGAACTGAAGGTTCGATTTACCAAACGTCTGCTCCTGTCTCTTTAATGTGCAATTAGCAGCATGGTGCTTTTGCTTTTTTAATTATCCCTCTGTATCCCCTAAAATATGTGTTTGGCAATGCCAGGTCATGACCCCCCCCCTCCCGAGTGTTGACTCCCCTATCGTATTAGCTGATCTTGAGAGCCCCGTGGTCTGCGTCACTAGCAGCTCTCCTATTCTCCTCTGCCTGTCTTGAACTCTCCCCTCCCTCTCCCTGTCAGTATGTAGTTTCTTCTCTGCTCTCATAATTAAATTTTAGGCTTCATGCACACAGGACTTTAAAAAAACGTCATCAGTGATTTTTTTTCAGCTTTTACCAGCGATATATTACCGCAGTTTTTTCAGGTTTTTAAAGGGCCAGCGTTTATTTTTTCCAATTGATCTAAAAGGTCCAAAAACGCTGGGGATCGACGTTTTTGAGCGTTTGAACATTTTTACAGCTGAAAAACGTCCAAAAGAACCCTCTGTTCTTGGGTTTTTTTTACAGCTCAAAACGTCACTGCTAAAAACAGTTGATAACAGCCTATGTGTGCATGCACACATAGGACAACATGATGAAGGGTTTATTGACTGTAGAAAAAAACATCTGCAGCTGAAAACAGCTGCTGAAAAACAGTCAAAAAACATCCTGTGTGTATGAATCCTTAAAGCCCATGTGCCCTCTGTATTAGAACAAGAAGTTACTCTGTGTCCCTGTTATATCATAAATATTCTTATCTGTATAGATAACACTCTGGCTTCCTACACAAGGCTTTCTCTCCTCTCCTGCTGAGGTCAGCAGCAGTGCTCAGCCCCACCCTCAGGAATTTTTTGCTGCGCAGAGGAGAGAGAAAAACGACAACTGATCCTAAGAAGGCTGTGTCATCTATACAGATAAGTATATATATGTTAGAACACAGGCACAACGGAACTTGTTGTAATACAAAGGGAATGGAAGCATTTTATACAAGTGGCTTAACAACCACTTTAATGACTTGGAGAGGATCTGCAAAGAGGAGTGGGACAAAATCCCTCCTGAGATGTGTGCAAACCTGGTGGCCAGCTACAAGAAACATCTGACCTCTGTCATTGCCAACAAGGGTTTTGCCACCAAGTACTAAGTCATGTGAAGTAGTCAAATACTTATTTCACTTATTAAAATGCAAATCAATTTATAACTTTTTTGAAATGCTTTTTCTGGATATTTTTGTGGTTATTCTGTCTCTCACTGTTAAAATAAACCTACCATTAAAATTATAGACTGATCATTTTATTTTGTCAGCGGGCAAACGTACAAAATCAGTAGGGGATCAAATACTTTCCCTCACTGAATATCTACAGCTCATAGTACATTAGGGTGATTGTCACTGGGAAGAATGCTCCTTCCATTTGTGGTCACTGGGAAAAAATTCCCCCTTACATACACATAGTTGCACATCATTGCTCAAGCAACAGCCTATGGAAGGAATCTGGTTGAGAAATGCTGGTAGAAACTATATCTATAAATATGTTGATAATAGAACAATGGATCGCTCCATCTGAGGTCTGATTCAGACAAAGCAGGCATTAAAGTGAGCACATTCTTTTGTTCTGTCATTTTGGTTAACCCACAGGGCTCTGAGAATTATTTTTCATGTTTTTATATTAAATAACGTAGAATGTATTACAAGATAATATTATTAGAAATGTGTTAAAGACAAAAAAAAGACTAAAATGTTGTTGAGGACAATTAGATCTATTGCACACGTTTTGTAGTGTGCATACATTCAACAAATCCAGACATACAGTGGGGAAAATAATTATTTGAACTCCTGCAGATTTTGCAAGTTTGCCCACTTACCAAGAAATTAAGGGTCTATAATTTTTTTTATCATAGTTGTATTTTAAATGATAGAGACAGTATATCAACCAAAAATCCAGAAAAAAAAAAACACATGATACAAATGTTATAAATTGAGTTTCAGTTCACTGAGTAAAATAAATATTTGATCCCCAAGCAAAACATGACTTAGTACTTGGTGGAGAAACCCTTGTTGGCAAGCACAGAAGTAAGATGCTTCTTGTAGTTGGTTACCAGGTTTGCACACATCTCAGGAGGGATTTTGGTCCACTCTTCTTTACAGATCTTCTCTAAATGTATAAGGTTTCTTGGCAGTCGCTTGGCAATTCGAAGTTTCAGGTCCCTCCATAAATTTTCTATAGGATTAAGGTTTGGAGACTGGCTAGGCCAGTGGTTCTCAACTCCGGTCCTCGGGACCCACTAACAGGCCAGGTTTGCAGGATAACTAAAATACATCACAGGTGATATCATTTGCTGCTCAGTGATTGCAGTATTCTAGTCTGCATCTCCCCAAGGTAATACTTAAAATCTGGCCTGTTGGTGGGTCCTGAGGACCGCAGTTGAGAACCACTGGGCTAGGCCTTTCCATGACCTTAATGTGCTTCTTCTTGAGCCACTCCTTAGTTGCCTTGGTGGTATGTTTTGGGTCATTGTCATGCTGGAAGACCTATCTTCAGTGTTCGGGCTGAGGGAAGAAGGTTCTCATCCAAGATTTTACAATACATTGCCTCGTCCATTGTTCCCTCAATGCAGCAAAATCAGCCTGCACCTTTAGCCGAGAAACTGTCCCAAAGCATAATGTTTTCACCACATTGACTGTAGGGATGGTATTCTTTGTTCAATGTTGGTCTCATCTGACCACAGCATTTTCTCCAATTCCTTCTCTGAATCATTTAGATGTTCACTGGAACACTACGGACGGTCCTGTATATGTGCCTTCTTGAGGAGGGGGACCTTGTGGGCGCGCTGCAGGATTTCAATCCATGCGTATTGTGCTACCAATGGTTTGTTTGGTGACTGTGGTCCAAACTGCCTTGAGATCATTCACAAGCTCCTCCAGTGTTGTTCTGGGCTGATCCCTAACTTTTCCTATGATCATTCTTACCACATGGAGCAATACTTGAATGGAGCTCCAGACTAAGGGTGATTGATTGTTATTTTGTATTTCTTCCATTTGCAAATAATTGCTCCAACAGTTGTCTCCTTCTCACCAAACTTCTTGCTGATTGTCTTGTAGCCCATTCCTGCCTTGTGCAGGTCTACAATCTTGTTCCTGACAGCTCTTTGATCTTGCCCATGATGTTGAGGTCTGAATGGAAGAAAGAGATTCTGTGGACAGGTGTCTTTCATGCACATAAAGAGTTGTCATTAGGAGCACCTTCTTAAATTGGCAGGACTAATCTGTGTACCACATGAGCACATACTGTAGCCAGACTGTATCCAGTCTGAATTATTGTTGGTAGGGGATCAAATATTTATTTTACTCACTGAACTGCAATTCAATTTATAACATTTGTATCATGTGTTTTTCTGGATTTTTGATGTTCTGCCTCATTTAAAATAAACCTATGATAAAAATTATAGACCCTTCATTTCTTTGTAAGTGGGCAAACTTACAAAATCTGCAGGGGGTCAAATAATTATTTTCCCCACTGTATGCAGTATTTTATACCATAGCCAGGTTGCCACGTGATATTCTACTGCATCTTTAATGCTTTGTAATCAATAATACATCAATAAATGCAGTGTGAGCACCTAAATTTGACTTGATATCAGCGTCTGGCTGATCTACTGTACAGCAGAGCTCAGACAAGGGAAAGGAGAAGCAGCACATGGAGTGCTACAGTGCAAGGAGCATGCTGATAGGTGGAGAAAGTAGAGTGACAAAAAGATAAGCTCACCAGTGTGCTTGTTTACCCTTCACTGTCCAATAACAAAGGTGGGGTGAAGATTCATAAGCGAACATGAAACTGCAGCAGAGAAAGGTAAGACCGTCTCCAATGACAGGCAGGGCAGCTAAATCTCAGGACTGGACAGACAGAAATACAAATCCTGTGTCAGCTTTCATGACAATTTATTGCAACATTTTATATTTTGTACATTGACATCACTGCTCTTAATTACCTTACAATATAAGGGCCCCACCTCACATGCATACATATACATACTACGGTAATTTTGGACAGGAGCCAAGAAACCTGCCAGCATTTTTGGAGGGTAGGAGCAAACCATAATACTTAAAACAAACCCATGCAAGCACAGGAAGAACAGGCTAACTCCATGCAGGTAGTGTCCTGGATGGGATTCAAACTGAGGACCCTTCTGCAATGAAGTAGTGCTAATCACTGAGCCAATGTTCTGTGTATTAGCTGGCTGCCTGCAGTTCGACTTTAATCTTAAAAGAAAGAAGCATCCAAGTCTTTGTGTTCTTGATACAGTTGATACTGTCAGTCTGTTATACAGGCACTGAACTGATCTATTAATAATGTGCTGTACCTTTCATCTTTCAGGTCTTTGGATTCATAGCTACATTCCTTTGTACTGTGGGCATGGTGCTTTCATATAAAGTAACATTTGTGACTCAGTCAAGTGGTAAGTTGTGACTTTTTTGGAAGGGGGGGGGGGTGAATAGAATAGGGAATAGTCAAAATCCTATTAGGTTTTTTATTTGCCCCACTAGAGGGAATTCACTGCCTTGGAGACACACCAGGAAGTGAGAGGTAATCTATTAATGGTGAGGGGAAATCCCTTCTTTGACCAAAACAAGTGTCTCCATTGTAAGATTTGCCATCACCTTCTGTGACACTTCCAGTGACAGCTGGACATTTTGGATTTTTTCATTAATTTTCTGTCCCAGTGACAATGATCTTCAGGAAGTAGAGGTCAAATCTACACACCAGGGACACAGACAGCAATAAAAACCTGACAGAGTTTCCAACCCTTCCCTATTCTATTCTAAAGAAAATAGATCAGAGTTACATTTTAAGAAAGCAAGAATTGTGAAGAAATATGTTAATGCAACTGAACATGTAAAACAATATGAATATTCTGTAAGTATAGTTTCTGTGCTTGAATTTTAGAGAGAAAAGTAATAGGCTCAGTGAGCACGTTGAAGGTGCCGTCTGATGCAGATAACCCCTACAGGGCACTGGATACCTTTTTATACAAATTTATTCATGCAGGATGGTGGGTATGTTCACCATGTTACGAAGGGGATAAGGGGTTTTGGAATTTATTTGAGGCTATGCTCAGCTGAGTCATCTGCCTCCATCCCTAGTAATATGAGGTAAAAGTTTAGGAGTGGGACTTTATATGAAGTGTGTGCTATTGGAATGTTGTATGAGTAGAAGATATAAAAGGGGGCAAGGCTATGCTAGTATAAGAATTCATATATAGTACACAACCATTACAAAAAAATATAAAGTATTTATTGATACATATGATAATGTCTTTTGTCTAAATTCATAAATATACACATCATCCAACACTTGAACAAAATAGAGATTGAATAATAACTATACACATTGCAATAAAATACATATATGTACATGACATAGTAAGGCATGATACCTAAATGGTCATGAACCTCTAATCCCTATAACAGATAACAGGAAATATATAGTATAACATGATAGCAAATAATTCAAATTCCATAATACATAAACCATGTAATGCAGGTCCATATGGGAATATAATGGTAAATAAGGATGGCGGTGTGTGTAGGCTCTGCGCCTTTCGCGGCTTCCAACCGCTCGTCAGGAGCAAAACCGCATTTCCTTTCTGAAATAAAATATATAGTAATCTCAATGATCTGTCATGTAAATAGGGAGCTGTAGGGGTAGAATGTATACCTATTGGGCAGTACTTACAACCCAGCTGTGTGGCTGTGGTATGCCAACGGGCCCCAGAGGCCCCCCAGGGAGAACATCACTGACGGGAGCTGTGGTGGGACGGCCCGCCAAATAGGACCCAACCGGGGCAGCCATCCACGAGGAGTGATCCTCTTGAAAGGTGGGACAATTCCCAACCCAACTGTGAAGGGCTTCTGTGAATAGAATGTATACATTGTATAAAATGGTATGACCCAAGGTGCACAAGGGGAGGGGGTAAAGGTGCCACTACTAAGGTGAGAGAGAGAAAAAGAGGAGCAGCTCAACCATCGTGCTGGTGGGTAAGTAATGGGGAAGATAGATGTAAGAAAGAAAAGAGTGTGACCAAATTGCAGCAGAGATAAAGGCTGAGAAGCAAACGGAACCCAATGATGAGTAACATGGATATACCAATAAACAGCCATAGTGTGCACTGACAAACAGTGCATAGTGTGCCAGAGTGAGAGGACCAGTCAAATGGACGACCTGCCCCCGGAGGACACATAAATAAGCCCAGTGGTGGACCGCCCACCAATGCCACACAAGCCCGCAACGTGGGAGGAGGGTTACGTCGCCTGGGCGGAGCACCCCGCCTGGTGACGGGGCCAAATGCCTCCCTGTATTGTGCTGAGCTGATGAAAAAACGCATGAGCGCCATAGATATGACGCCATATGTACGGTGTGCAGAGTGTGGTGTTGACATGTTCACCATGTGTTTTTCTTTATCCTATCCCCCATGACACAAGGTGCATGTAGCACTTTTCCTATTTAAATTGGGGCAGTAGAACCAGAGCTAGCTACTCTGGAGGAGATGAGTAATTAATTGGTGCTGATTGACAGCGCTGGTAGGGGGCGTGTCAGAGCAACCACCTGGTAAGCATTCATAGGCGCGCTCACAGCAAATGGGGTTAAAATCAGCAGAGCTCTGCCTGAACTCCACAACAGTCATGTACAGTTAAGAGTTATGCAGTGGAAGGGTCATGTCAGTGCTCTCCTTCATTCTCCATTGAGACTCATGTGGAAGACTCAGCAGCACTGCTACAATGACAAGTATGAATAATGTCAGTGCTCAACAACAGACATAGTCACAAATTGGGCTTCTGGCAGGGAAGGAGCTCTCCACAATCATTCATTGTTTATTTGAAGGAGAAAGAACTTTATTGGCTAGACCAGCCTTTCTCAACTGGGGTGCCACATCACCCTGGGGTGCTGCTTGAGGTCCTCAAGTTAATCCAGTGTTTAACTTTGCTTCTGTGCAGGAGCTTCGTGTAATAAAGACTGATCACTGCTGTTCTCTCTCCTTGAGCAGAGTGATTAGTCTTCTCTAGGTTTATTCAGGTTTCGTTGAAGACTGGGCTGGACAGACTGGATTGGTCACTGGTCCTGAGTGGGTATTTGTGTGGGCAAAGAGGAAGGAATGCCTTCAGGTAGATGGTGCCCAGTAATGGATGGTGGTGATGGGTCCTCTCGGGGATTGGGCTGCTGCCTTTTCTGTGCGCCCTTAAGGTCATTCAAGCATGTAGACTTAGATAAAAAGGAAGGAGAGCCTGGTGTCCACAGAAAAGTGACTTCTAAAGTATGCTTCATGGATCTTTATTAAAAATGAGCAACATATACATCAAACCAATGTGTTTCGGGGGAATAGACTCTCCCCTTTTCAGGGCTGTTGCTGCATACTATTTGGTGAGAATGATTCCCATGAGTGGTTATGTTAGATCAAGATTTCTGAATGGCAGGATGCTGGCTGTTGCTGCCTATACAACAATAGCCGACATCCTGCCATTCTGAAACCTTGATCCAACATAACCACTCATGGGAATCGTTCTCACCAAATAGTACGCAGCAACAGCCCTGAAGAAGTATATTCCCCCGAAACGCGTTGGCTCGATGTACGTGTTGCTAATTTTTAATAAGGATCCATGAACCACATTTTAGAAGTCACATTCTCTGGACACCGGTTGTACCTTCCTTTTTATCTAAGTCTAGTTTTATCCAGGCAGTCTGTAGTGGGTAGGTCTACTGGGCCCCTCCCCACACACATTTTCTTCTCTTCACAGGTTATGTACCACACGGTGATGATGCCACTGCTACTAGATATGGTAATATGTAGGATTGCAAAGGAGTTTGACACATATAAGGTGGATTCATGACCTCTGTGGCTATTCAGGAATATATTTAAGCTCTGGTTCACACCATGCAGACACATGAATCGCACAGGAATGCGCTGTACATGCAGTTCTGTGCGGTGGGATTTCAGCCCATTCATTTTGAATGGGCTAAAAATCACACTGTACCGCGTCAAAGTAGTGCATGCAAAAGAACGCACTGCAACCAGATCGCATGGTTAAAAATTACCATGCGACCCGATGTGGGTAACGCACTGCGTTTAGGGTATCGTTAACTTTCTATTGACACCCACTACAGATCACAAATGGAGTGCGTTGTGCATGAGGTCTGAATTTTACAGGGATGCAGTGTGATTCAGGTGCAGGCATGGTGAAGACCGGCCTTAAATGAAAGTTTTTATACCCATAGTTCAGCTTCAAGGTTGCTCATATGATTTTTGCTGACCCACACAAATTCTATTTGCGATAAAAGAAAAGATTCCCAAGATAGGGGAAGACATAGCTTAGTAATTCATTTAATACTTTTATATTTTAGTGTAAATGTCCCCATTTTAAAACAAAATCTGAATAACAAAATTCTTACATTCTATTCCACAAAAGGAGTTTTTATGGCACAAGAGGGTTCTCGCTGAACTGTATGCCAACAATCAGGTCCCCTCGTGGTTGGCTAGCTTTATTTCCTCTACAGTACTATGTATACATGGTCATTTGTCATATCTGTTATTTTCAGGTGCTGCTGTATGATTGTCCACACACCTTAGTCTTCCAGAGATGAAAGGACAAGGACATGAAAGGAAGTGAATGGTGAAAAGTGTTGGCACTATTTCTGAACTTCTTCCCCCAGTGAACAAACAGAATCTTGCTGGTAAATGTGTTGTAAAATCTTCACACACTGAAGGCAGCTAATTGTGTGTAAATGAATGCAGCAATTGTCAAACTGCAGACAAGCCTTTAAAATGTAGCACTTTGGTGACTCAATGGTAAGGTTTCCAGTACACCTTGTGATTCATAATGCAATTCATAGGGGACTTTCTCCAAGTCCGGAAGACGTGACCTTTTCTTCTGAACTCTGTGCCTCATCAGTGCCAGTCCTTTGAGTGTCATACTGCCAACCAAAGATACAAACATTGCACTCCACCATTTCTACAGGCACCAAAACTGCCATTTATGGACCAAGAACCAAAAACAAACCTGTTAATGTAAACCAAAGGATGGTTCCCAAAGCAGCCACTGCCAGGAGAGCAAATGCAGAATAGCTCCATGAGAATTGTTTACAAAGGTATCAGTAATGGATTGGAACAGTTTTATACATCTCTCCTATTACTTAAAGTAGATGTAAACCCTAACTGAATGACGTTTGCTAAATCACTGTGCACCACAAACAATTGACATGTTTTTGTTTTTTTAATAAAATACTGTTTTGACCATTTTCACCCTTGGTTGCATACCAGTACTGTTGATCATCTTGCAGTCTCTTTGCAGCCACCTCTTTCCACATACAGGTGCTCCAGTGGTGGCTGCATTTCTCAGGGAAGGTTAGATTGGACCATTGAACATGTAGCATAGCCCTGAGCGCACAGCATTGTGATAATAGAAAAGGGGTAAAAGGGAACAGTTTTCTGTTCATGTCAGTCCGAGGGTAAAAAAAGGCATTTTAAAAAAAACTCTGTTTTGCAGCTCTTGATGTAACCAAGCAATGTCCTTCAATACTGAGAAGCACCTTGAACAGGAGAGTGCATACTCCTTTTTACTATAACATCATGTCTTGAGATTACAACCCCTTTCTCAAGCTTGTTTTTTGCAGATCCTGAGCATATATATATATATATATATATATATATATCGGTACTAAGGTGGGAGTAGTGGAGGGTGACATTAAAACAGAAATAGTAATAACATTAAAATAATACATGGAACCACAGAATCAAAGCAAATTAAAAACACATTACATCCAAAGAAGATAAAGGATGCATTAAAAATATAACATTAAAATGGCAATAGATGTTAAAATCCTGCATAATAATAATAATAAAATGAGAAAAAAATGTAATAGCCCAATTTAAATATGACGGTAATAATATATTATGGCCACTAGATGGAGACATATTACTGAATATAAATAGAAACCTGAAATAATATGCCTCTAGATACATTGTAACAGACTTATAAGTAAGAAAAAAAGAATAAATAACGCAGTGGTCTATAAACTAATATAATAAAGGGATACAAATATTTTTTCAATGTTGTAACAAGGACGCAGGAGTATACGCTGTCCTGCCCAAGGTGCTGCTCAGTAATGAAGGATGCCACTTAGTTACATCAGCAAATGGTTGCTTTAGTTTTTGCCTTAGGGCTCGTTAACAACAGCCTTGTTGGGCTGCATTGAACAGTGTTGCCCAATGCATACACAAGGAAATTTACCTTATGTTTTTATGATTCAGTGTGTTGGTGTGCACTACAAAAAAGTAGGACATGTTGTATTTTTAAGCAGCTTGTGGTGACACACCACAACATATCCCAATGAATAAAATGCCATTATATGACTTTTCAAAAAAGATGTTTTAAAAAGTAACTGTGCAATGCTTTGCATCGCCCCTACACTACACACACCAGAGCATATGCGTTTAAAAGAGCATAACACACACCTGCTGGTGTGAGTGGGTCCTGAGGCTGACAGACAGCTGCAGGATCAAATCTTCAGCTAACCACTTCAGCCCCGGAAGGATTTCCCACTTTAGGACCAGAGCACTTTTTGCTATTCGGCACTGCGTTGCTTTAACTGAGAATTGCGCGGTCGTGCGACGTTGTACCCAAACGAAATTTGCGTCCTTTTTTTCCCACAAATAGAGCTTTCTTTTGGTGCTTTTTGATCACCTCTGCGTCATTTCTGATCACCGCTATAAACAAAAGAAGAGCGACAATTTTGCAAAAAAAACAAACAAATTTCTTACTTTTTGCTAAAATACAAATCCAAAAAAAAATATATAAAAAAACATTTTTTTCCATCGGTTTTGGCTGATTTATATTCTTCCTCATATTTTTGGTAAAAAAAAAAAAAAAAAATCGCAATTTGCGTTTATTGATTGGTTTGTGCAAAAGTTGCAGCGTTTACGGGCGATGAGAATTCATTTCTGGGGTTTTTATATTTTACTAGTAATGGCGGCGAACTGCGATTTTTAGCGGTACTGCGATATTGCAGCGGACATGTCGGACCATTTTGACACTTTTTTGGGACCATTGTCATTTTATACAGCGATCAGTGCTATAAAAATGCACTGATTGCTGTGCAAATGCCATTGTCAGTGAAGGGGTTAACCTGCAGGGGGCGCTCTAAGGGTTAACTGTGTTCCCTGGGCGTGTTCTAACTGTGTGGGCTGGGCTGGCTGGGGAAAGGGGATGATCACGACTTCCATATAGAGGAAGCCTGTGATCACCATCCTTCCCCCTCTATGAGAACAGAGATCCGTGTTTACTTACACGGACCTCCGTTCTCTCACTGCGGGGGGCCATCTCGGGTAGCCAACGGCGATCGAGTCCGCCCTACCCGCTCCCCGGCCCCCCTCCCCCCCACCCACGGACACAGTGAGCGCGCGCGTGCTCACAGCATGTTATCGCAGCCGCCGTCATATGACGAGGTTTGCGATAACGAGCTACTCTGTCACCGTCAGACTGCGGTCGGCAAGTGGTTAAGCCATTTTTTTGGGGGGGGGGAATTTGTTGCTAGGCAGATTTAAAAACCACAAATTGCAGCAAAATTGCTGTAAAAACACCTCAAGAAAACAACACTTGCTTTTCTAGTGCAGCTCCATTGAAGTCTATTACATGCAAAACGCAAACTGCAGTGAGAAAAAAAGTCCCCCACCCTTTCCAAAAAACGCACAGATGTGAACTACATCCATAGGAAACCATGGTAAATGGACTGTAGTGCGTTTCTGCAAACTACAAAACGTGGTAAAAAGGTGTGAACCTAGACAAAGGCTGTACTGAAAGTGCTTCCCTGTTACCTTTGTGAGTGAAATATGGGTTACAATGGACCAATGCCTGTGCAATGTATGTTGCCACAGCCGCTTGTAGCCTCAGCTGAGAAAGTATGTGACAGGGTGACAATGCAAGTGTAGAATTGGGAGACAGGGAAGGAGCGTTGTCACCCTATAACTGTAAGTATCTGAACAAGGACCTTCCTAGCAGGATCACCAAGTATTAGTTTAACCACTTGCCGACCGCCGATCGGCATCTGACGGCGACAAAGTGGTTCGTTATCGCAAAACGCCGTCATACGACGGCGGCTGCGATAACGCGCACTGTGAGCGCGCGCGCCGCCGGAGGCGCGCCCGCGCGCTCACTGTGTTCGGGGAGGGCCAGGGAGTGGGTGCGGCGGCTTCGATTGCCGCCGGCTACCCGCGATGGCCCCCCCGGAGCGAATGAGCGGAGGTCCGTGTATGTAAACACGGACCTCCGCTCTGTGTGAGGGGGAAGGGATGTGATCACAGCCTTCCTTTACGTGAAGGCTGTGATAACTTCCCTTCCCCAGATAGGCAGTCCCCAATACAGTTAGAACACGCCCAGGGAACATAGTTAACCCTTAGCGCGCCCCCTGCAGGTTAACCCCTTCACTGCCAATGGCATTTACACAGTAATCGGTGCATTTTTATAGCACTGATCGCTGTATAAATGCCAATGGTCCCAAAAAAGTGTCAAAACGTTCCGACATGTCCGCCCCAGTATCGCAGTACCGCTAAAAATCGCAGATCGCCGCCATTTTTAGTAAAAAATAAAA
>BLSH010233495.1:558859-578471 GCA_018402905.1 Glandirana rugosa | reverse complement strand
GGGGGGGCTCCAGTACAAGTGGTGGTGGATATGACCTCCTGCTCTGAGACATACAATAAATAGCAACTAGACTCAAAATCAGTTTACTGAATCAGATCAGCAGTGATTTTGATTGGTTGCTAGAGGTTAAAGCATATCATTACCAGTTACTGACTGGTTGCTAGAGGTTACAGCATACATTACGGCTCACTGATTAGCTGCTAGAGGTTATAGCACATCATTACTGCCCACAGATTGGTTGCTAGAGGTTACAGCACATCATCTCACTACCTGAACACCATGGACTGGGCAACGCAAAGTCGCTTTCCTGACACCACAGAAATGTGCTGCCCTTTAGCAGATACACAGCAGTGGCATCAATTATTAATGACACCCTCATACATCTGCTGACATGTGCTGTGGAATTTCAAGCATGCCTTTGTCTCTCCAGTGGGCAGTATCCAGTATAGGTGGTGGTGAACATGACCTCGGGGGGGGGCGCATGATATACATATGAATGCCACCTTTGTTTACATATCAGCGCAGCTGGCCGCCACTATTTACGTATGAATGCTCTGCTATTTACATATCAATGCCGGTTATTTACATGTAAACATAGGGTCTGCAGGTGAGTCATCTGTACACAACAATAGGGCAGAGTTGGGCAGCTTTAGTAGCAGCCCTTAGATTTCGGGACACAGCACAGGACTAAAACTTCAAAGGACAAGGGAATTTAAACCAGGATAGTTGGCAAGTATGAGGCAGCTGCTTTGGGCCCCACAACAATGACAGGGCCCAGGGCAGCTGCCCCTTTTGCCCTGTCTTAAAGACGGCCCTGACCGACAGGCTGATCCCCCCACCCCTTCAACCTCTTCAGCAATGCTGGCAGCACTCATATGTCCATTTCCCAAAGACAACCTCAGGATAAGATGCTGAGCACGTGCACTCAACTTCTTTGGTGGACCATGGTGAGGCCTGTTCTGAGGGGAACCTGTCCTGTTAAACTGCTGTATGGTCTTGGCCACCGTGCTGCAGCTCAGTTTCAGGGTCTTGGCAATCTTCTTATAGCCTAGGCCAGGGGTAGGGAACCTGCGGCTCTCCAGCTGTTGTAGAACTACATTTCCCATCATGCTTCTGGGAGTAATTGTATCCATCAGCCTTGCAATGCCTCATGGGAAGTGTAGTTCTACAACAGCTGGAGAGCCGCAGGTTCCCTACCCCTGGCCTAGGCCATCTTTATGTAGAGCAACAATTCTTTTTTTCAGATCCTCAGCGAGTTCTTTGCCATGAGGTGCCATGTTGCCAGTGACTAGTATGAGAGAGTGAGAGCGATAACACCAAATCTAATGAGACCCATTGCTGCATTTATTCTCATCCTCTACTTATAATCACATTTTATTTTACTCTGCAGAAGGTGGTTTTACATTTTATTTCACGTTCATTGCATTTTTTTTTTTATAGCCGCAGTTCATAATTTTTACTGGCATTTTACTTTTTTCCCCATTAACAGGAAAAAGTCTCATTAAGTGTGCAGACTTTCTCTTACAGTAGATCTGCTACACAAATACTTTACCACATTCTATTTATGACTGGAAATTCATAAAACAAACAATGATTTTAAAAGATTCAACAGAATGGAAAGTGTAGGGAGGGGGTGAAGCATATTATTGGTATTTAGAGTATGTCTACTTCTTCGTATTTCTTACTGATCACCTTAAAGAGACTGTAAAAAAAAAAAAAATACTGTCCCACAAAATCTTCTAGGTAGAACATGAAGCCTGTCTCAGTGTTCTGTTCGTAAATTTATACCCCTTATGAACCAGAACATTTTTTCCATTTCCATGATGGGTCTGTTTATTCAGTGATGTCATTACTTAAAATAACAAAGTAATCCATACTTTGTTTTTTTACTAGGTTTTTTTGGCAATACGGTCTTGTAAAAAATATTTTCTATGTAATCTATTAAAAAATATGTAAACATTTTTAAAAATTTTTTTTTTTTTTGCCAGTTTTCGTTTTTAAAAAAATGGATTTTATTCTAACTTACCGTAAAATCCTTTTCTCTGCGTTCACTGACAGATGCAGCTCTTCATAACACGTGGGTTTTATGTCGTCCTATCAGGAGTGACTAGGCAAAACAGAAATAAAAGCAACAGGGATAGGCTAGCCCCTCCCAGGGGGCCGTCCTCACCTGAGCATAAAACCCCCTGCTGGCCAATGGCATTCAGTTCGTAACAAGCAGTACAAACCTAAACAAAGGGGTGGGAGCTGCGTCTGTCAGTGAACTCAGAGAAAATTTTGTTTTACAGTAAGTTATAATAAAATCCATTTTTCTCTTACGTTCACTGACAGACGCAGCTCTTCATAACATGTGGGGACGTCCCAAAGCTGAGTCAAACTAGAGGGGTGGGTGAAACTACAACAACTGTACCCAACAGAACCCTCTCGGAAGGCGCCAGACACACCTACACTGCCGCCTGTAAAACTTTGCGGCCAAAAGCAGCATCCGCAGATGCCGAAACATCAACTTGTAAAACTTAGTAAACGTGTGCGATGAGGCCCAAGTAGCCGCTTTGCACACCTGAGACACCAAAGCTTGGTGTCTGAACGCCCAGGAAGTACTAACTGACCTGGTCGAATGAGCCCTCGGGCAACACAAACAACGAGTCAGACTTCCGAAAGGAAGCTGTAGCACTCAAATACACCTGTAAGCTCCTCACCACATCCAAAGAATGCAACTCAAATTCCTTAGGATGTTTGGGGCGAGGGCACAATGAGGGAAGGACAATATCCTCATTCAAATGAAAAGAGGAGACCACCTTAGGAAGGAAAGAAGGTGGAAGTCGCAGCACCGCCTTGTCCTTATGAAGAATCAAGTACGGGGACTTGCAGGACAAGGCAGCCAATTCAGAGACCCGCCGCGCGGATGTAACAGCCACTAAGAAGGCTACCTTCTGTGACAAGAGAGACAAAGGAAATGTCCCTAATCTGCTCATATGGTGGTCTCTGAAGCACAGAGAGCACCAGATTTAAGTCCCACGGCGCCAGGGGCGGCCGAAACTGGGGAGCCACATGCCGTACCCCCTGTGCAAATGTACGAATCAGTGAATGGAAAGCCAAAGGACGCTGAAAAAGGACTGCCAAGGCCGAAATCTGACCCTTGAGTGTACTCAAGGCCAGGCTTTTGTCAAGGCCCTGCTGCAGAAAAGTCAGCACCCTGGACACCACATAAGAGCGGGGGTTCCAACCCCCGCCTCACACCACCTAACATAGGCCTTCCAGGTCCTGTGATAAATCTTGCGCAAAGTGCACTTACGAGCCTTAAGCATAGTAGGGATCACTGAGTCAGCGACTCCCCGATCCCTCAGCACCTGGGACTCAATAGCCAAGCCGTCAAAGCCAGCGAGGGTAAAGCAGGGTGCAAGATGGGACCTTGAGACAGCAGGTCTTCGCGAAGCGGAAGTCACCAAGGGCCGTCCGCCACCATCCGAACCAGATCGGCGTACCAAGTGCGCCGAGGCCAATCGGGAGCCACCAGGATCGCCGGAATTCCTTCCGCCTCTATCCTGCGCAGAACCCGTGGCAACAGCTTCAGAGCAGGGAAGACATAGCAGCGGATACCGATCCCAAGGAGCCACCAGCGCGTCCGTGGCAACCGCCAACGGATCTCTTGTTCTGCACACGAAGGTCTTCACCTTGTGATTAAACCTGGACGCCATGAGGTCCACCTCTGGTGTGCCCCACTTGCGGCAAATCTGGCGAAACACTTCCGGATGCAGGGACCATTCCCCTTGGGCCAAAGTTTGGCGGCTGAGAAAGTCCGCCTGCCAGTTTTCCACTCCCGGAATGTAAACGGCGGAGATCGCTGGAACATGACGTTCCGCCCAGCAGAGAATCAGAGCAGCCTCCGCAGCCGCTGCAGAACGTCTTGTCCCGCCTTGATGGTTCACGTATGCCACGGCCGTGGCATTGTCCAACTGAACCCGGACAGGGAGACCCCGCAGCCTTATCGACCAACGGGACAAGCAGAGCCTGATCACTCTCAGTTCCAACACATTTATTGGAAGTCGAGCTTCCTGAGCCGACAACCGACCCAGCCCCCCTCCCCAGCCCGACAGGCTGGCATCCGTTGTTACTATCGACCAGTTGAGGGGAAGAAAGGATTTTCCTAGCGTTAGAGCTGGGGCCCGAAGCCACCAAGTCAATGAACCCCGGGTCTGATGATCCAAGCAGATCACTTTGTCCAGGGATAGAGGAGATTTGTCCCATTGCAACAGAATCGCCTTCTGTAGGAGCCGAGTGTGGCTCTGGGCGTACGGTATTGCCTCGAAGGAAGATACCATGAGCCCCAACACCCTCATGCAGAACCGTAGGGACGACCTCCGGCGTGACAGCAGGGCTCATACCGCCGCCTGTAACCCCAACAACTTGTCGGGAGGCAAGAACACCTTCGCCTGCATGGTGTCCAGAATCAGACCCAGGTACTCCAGGCGACAGGAAGGGGGCAGCGAGGACTTCTGCAGGTTGATGAGCCAACCGAAGTCCCTCAAAGCGGACACCGTGATTCTCACGTCCTCCTCCAGGGACACAGCTGACTCCGCTCTCAAGAGTAGGTTGTCGAGGTATGCCACCACCGCGATACCTCTCTCTCTCTCATCAGCACAAGGCCCGGAGCCAACACCTTGATGAACACCCTGGGAGCAGAGGCCAGCCCGAAAGGAAGGGCCACAAACTGGTAGTGCAGGTCCCCCACTGCGAAACGCAGAAAGCGCTGATGGCTGAGAACGTGCAGGTAGGCGCCTTGATATCCAAGGACGCCAAGAACTCTCCCTGACGCAAGGCGGCCACGACCGAGCAAATGGATTCCATCTTGAACTTTTTTGCCTGCACAAAACAGTTCAGAGCCTTTAGGTCCAGCACCGGTCTGACACCGCCCTTTTTGGGCACCACAAAGAGGTTCGAGTAAAAACCGCAGAACCTCTCCTCCAGAGGAACCGGCATGATCACCCCCTGATCCGCAAGAGACTGGATCGCGCCCAAAAGCTCCTCCCGACGCCCCTGAGGGAGTCCCAAGTTTGAGGGAAAAAACCTGTCTGGGGGTAGAGAGCTGAACTGTACCCGGTGGACACCACTTCTAGTACCCACCGATCGGAGACACGAGCGGACCAAGTGACCGCAAACTCCAGCAACCGGCCCCCCACCCGAGAGATGGACGGGGGCAACCCGTCATGCGGTAGAGGACTCATCCTCTGCCTTGCCGGGCTTACGCTGCCAAGTCCTTTTACCGGATCCAGCCGAGGCCTTACCGGGCTTGGAGCCCGTCCCTGCCGTGCCAGGGGCACGAAAAAAAATTCTGCCCGGAAGAAACAGGGCCCTGTCGGCGGCGAACATCCCGCCGCTTGGGCTCCGGGAGAAAAGAGCTCTTCCCCCCCTGTGAAACTCTTAATGATTTCATCCAGCTGCAGTCCAAACAAACAACCCCTCTGAAAGAGGAGATCTGCGAGTCCCTTTTTAGATGCCTGGTCGCCTGACCAGGAACGCAGCCTCAACACCCGCCTGATGACCACCGCAAAAGCAGAAATTTTGGACAGCATGGGCATGATATCCAACAGGGAATCACACAAGTAGTGTAACCCCTCCACCAGGTGATGAACCTTTTGCAATTCACCCTGCTCACAACTGCAACGCAGATTAGCGTGCACAGAGGTGGCGCACTCAAAAAGAGATTGAGCTGCCATAGCAGACGCCAGAGTCGGCCGCATGGCAGAACCTGCCACCAGAAAAATTGCTTTAGACACCGACTCCATACGGCGATCAGCCTCGTCCCTAAAGGAAGGCGAGCCCTCCAACGGATGGGTCGTAGCCTTGTTCAGACAGGCCACCGGCGGGTCCACCAAAGAGGAAGCCCAGCGCTTAGTGAAAAGAGGAGGGGGGGCAGCGCAACACCCCCCGGCATACCCCTACTCAGGAAGGCTACCCACCAAAAGCCCGGATGCCGCTCGCCGCGCCCCTGGGGCGGGGGAGGGGTTCCACTCACCACTCCGACGGGCGATGCGGGTAGCCACCCGTAGAAGACTGTTCCCTCCACACGGAGAAGGATTGCTGCTGGCCAGGCCACTGGAGAGGCATGTGCCAAACCCTGGGCACAAGTGGGGTTAACCACTGGCCGCTCGCACGGAACGGGCCCTGCGTGGCATGACCCTGCTTAGGCCAGGGTAGCTCGCCAGGTGGTGGCCGGGCTGGGGAATGTTTTGGATTTGTGATATCCACTCTATGCCACCAGCCGGCTTCTTGATAGCAGTCTTCATAGGAAAAACTTCAGCACAAAAACGCAGGTCCCAGAGGGAACCCAGTTCACTCCTTTGCACTAGGTAAACAAAACTGAATGCCATTGGCCAGCAGGGGGTTTTATGCTCAGGTGAGGACAGCCCCCTGGGAGGGGCTAGCCTATCCCTGTTGCTTTTATTTCTGTTTTGCCTAGTCCCTCCTGATAGGACGACATAAAACCCACGTGTTATGAAGAGCTGCGTCTGTCAGTGAACGTAAGAGAAAAAAAGTTTTACTGCAAATAAAAAAGTATTCATTTTTTGTCCTAGATCAGTGATTCTCAACCAGGGTTCCTCCAGAGGTTGCTAGGGGTTCCTTGAGCAATGAGCATTTTCTGCTCATTGCTCACTATCACCATTGATAATTTTAGTTATCTGTAAGAAGTTAATTCTATCCAATGACCACAAGTGTAAGGACCATTCTTCCCACTGACCCTAATGTATCATGAGTTGTAGAATTTAAATTTTTAGCAGGGGTTCCCCGAGACAGGAGAACTATTTCAAGGGTTCCTCCATGTTGAAAAGGTTGAGAAAGGCTGTCCTAGATGCAAAAACAGTCCACACTCATTAGGTCTAATATCTCTTATATACAGTATGTCACAAAAGTGAGTACACCCCTCACATTTTTGTAAATATTTTATTATATCTTTTCATGTGACAACACTGAAGAAAGGACACTTTGCTACAATGTAAAGTAATGAGTGTACAGCTTGTATGACAGTGTAAATTTGCTGTCCCCTCAAAACAAACTCAACACACAGCCATTAATGTCTAAACCGCTGGCAACAAAAGTGAGTACACCCCTAAGTGAAAATGTCCAAATTGGGCCCAAAGTGTCAATATTTTGTGTGGCCACCATTATTTTCCAGCACTGCCTTAACCCTCTTGGGCATGGATTTCACCAGAGCTTCACAGGTTGCCGCTGGAGTCCTCTTCCACTCCTCCATGATGACATCAGGAAGCTGGTGGATGTTAGAGAACTTGCGCTCCTCCACCTTCCATTTGAGGATGCCCCACAGATGCTCAATAGGGTTTAGGTGTGGAGAAATGCTTGGCCTGTCCATCACCTTTACCCTCAGCTTCTTTACCAAGGCAGTGGTTGTCTTGGAGGTGTGTTTGGGGTTGTTATCATGTTGGAATATTGCCATGTGACCTAGCCTCCGAAGGCCCTGCTTCAGTATGTCACAGTACATGTTGGCATTCATGGTTCCCTCAATGAACTGTAGCTCCCCAGTGCCAGCAGGACTCATGCAGTCCCAGACCATGACACTCCCACCACCATGCATGACTGTAGGCAAGACACACTTGTCTTTGTACTCCTCACCTGGTTGCTGCCACACACGCTTGACACCATCTGATCCAAATAAGTTTATCTTGGTCTCATCAGACCACAGGACATGGTTCCAGCAGTCCATGTCCTTAATCTGCTTGTCTTCAGCAAACTGTTTGTGGGCTTTCTTATCCATCATCTTTAGAAGGGGCTTCCTTCTGGAATGACAGCCATGCAGACCAATTTGATGCAATGTGCGGCATATGGTCTGAGCACTGACAGGCTGACCCCCACCCCTTCTACCTCTGCAGCAATGCTGGCAGCACTCATAGGTCTTTTTCCCAAAGACAACCTCTGGATAGGACGCTGAGCACATGCACTCAACTACTTTGGTCGACCATGGCGAGGCCTGCTCTGAGTGGAACCTGTCCTGTTAAAACACTGTATGGTCTTGGCCACCGTGCTGCCGCTCAGTTTTAGAGTCTTGGCAATCTTCTAGCCTAGGCCATTTTTATGTAGAGCAACAATACTTTTTATCAAATCCTCAGAGTTCTTTGCCTTGAGGTGCCATGTTGAACTTCCAGTATGAGAGAGTGAGAGTGATATCAAATTTAACACACCTGCTCCCCATTCACACCTGAAACCTTGTAACACTAATGAGTCACAGGACACCCGGGAGGGAAAATGGCTAATTGGGCCAAATTTGGACATTTTCACTTAGGAGTGTACTCACTTTTGTTGCAGCGGTTTAGACATTAATGGGTGTGTGTTGAGTTCTTTTGAGGGGACAGCAAATTTACAGTGTTATACAATCTGTACACTCACTACTTTACATTGTAGCAAAGTATCATTTCTTCAGGGTTGTCACATGAAAATATATAAAAAAATATTTACAAAAATGTGAGGGGTGTACTCACTTTTGTGACATACTGTATACAGCCCTCACATAACTCTTATATACTGTATGTTCAACTTGGAAGAACATCTAAGGGAATCTTTTTAGACGTTTTGGACTAGAGCAAAATTTGGTTAGTGACAAAAATGTAAGTATAACTAAAAGGCAAAATTTTATTTTTTAGTTTTGGATGGAGTGGAAAGAGATCGGAATCCCTGTCAGATTAATTGCTGTCTGTGCCCGCTCTATTTGTCCTGTTTACCATTATCACAGAAAGTGAAAGTAAAAGAAAATCCCAAATTTTGGTTTGTCCCCAGAAAAGGAACAGAAGGGAATTTTTCCAATGGGAACACTAGTTCTGATGACCTGGGGGTCCCAAAGGTATTCCCTTATTATGCAGGGATTTCCTCTTGCTTCCTGTTTTGGCTATGGGACAGGAAGTGAAGGTAAATTTCACTAATGGGACAAAGAGCAAAAATAAACCCTTACAGGGGTTATAAGCCTCCATTACTCTATTCAAAAAAGAAAAAAAAAAGTTTTGCCTACAGTTCTACTTTAACTTTAGTGTATTTTTGTATCAGGAAAATTTGTGTTTGATAAACATGTAAACAAGGAGAGATTAGCAGCACTTCCAGGAATAAAATGAAGCAAACCTGTTGCTTTTCCCAGAATGAGCGCCACCAGAGAATGATACAATTTTATATATTTTAAAGCTGTACTCGGGTTGGGAAAATAAAATGCTCACACTACAAGAGTTAAATGCTCATTAAGGCCAAGTGGTACAAGAATGAGGAGTAATACCTTATTGCTGGTTCCAGCAGGATTCCTCCATCCACGTGACTGGTCTGGCACTGCCAACTCTGTAAGGTGTTCCCAGCCACGCTCCTTCTCCTCCACAAACAATGAAGGGTTATTAGCTTTGTACAGGAGGGACTGCCCACAGCCTTGAGCACCAGGGAGAAGAGGACAGCGCTGGAGTCGGGATTACAGTAGGTAATACAGCCTCTTCCAATACTCCTAGAAATAACAAGCATTTAACCCTTGCAGTGCATGGAGGGTCCACTGCAAGGGGTTTTTTTTCTTTACAATTCCGGAATTCAGCTTCAAATATGTAGCATAGCCTTTTTAGGAGAATATGGGGGGGGGGGGGGGGATTAAAGAGTTGTGCAGACTGCTCCTTATTAACAAAAGGGTGATCCATTCTCTGTTCTGTGGCTATACTAGGCACATGCTCTGATCTCTCTGCTCGTTCCCACCTCCCACTTCACTCAGAACAGAGAGAGGGCAACTCTGCTCATGTAGTGCGATCACTACACGGGCAGAGAGGGATGTGAACTGTCGGCTGACCGCTTACATCCCATATGACAAGGTAACAAATAGCAGTAAGTCTCAATGGAAAACTGCCATATTTCCTCTGTTAATTAAAGGCAGACCTGCACTAGTTTGTTTTCAGAAAAACTGGCGCAGGTGGCACAGATAGACCTGCAACAGGCCTGTCTGCTCTGTTAATGTGGCACATACCGCTTCTGACAGAAAGCTTAGTTAAGTCTTCAGTATGTTTGTCCTGAACTCCATCTTTACTAAAATATGAGTGAATACTTGAACATACTGATCGTTTTCCTCCAAAATAAACACCAAGACAAGTTTCATCAATTACATGTGAAGGTTTTAATTTACACATTTGAGATTAGATAAAAGCCATGATCTCAGTACAATGTATTATTAATGATCAGGGAATTATATAAAAAGGAAGATAATAAAAGTGGATAAATATACCACATTTAATAGACTGAAGACACAATAGTGTACATTCAGAAATATATAATAAAGTAAACTCGTGAGAGTAGAAATATGGAAGATATTATTGCTAGGATGTTAAAGCAGGCTTCTCCACTGCCATCCTGATCCAGGCTTCGTTATGTAGGATGATAACCCACAGCCTACTCTTTTTTAAATACAAAATCAGCAATGACAGCTTCTATACATCTAGCCTCTCAGGTTCTCTTTAATAACATGTTGCCATGCAATGGTGTATAGCAGGGATATGCAATAAGTGGACCTCCAGCTGTTGCAAAACTACAAGTCCCATGAGGCATAGCACGCCTCTGACAGCCACAGGCATGATGGGACTTGTAGTTTTGCAACAGCTGGAGGTCCGCTAATTGCATATCCCTGGTGTATAGGAACCCAGAGAAACCAATCATTTACCTGCCCATTCCATTGCAATCTTTCATGTGATTGGTTTCCATGGTGCTGGAGGAAAAAAACAAATAAAGCACTCTGCTTTGTGGGCATTTCCTTTAGACACATCTAAGGCACATATGATTCCATCAATTAAAGGTTTCTTGAAGATAGAAAGGTCTAAAAGATCACCACATACATTACATTACCTTTACATCTACCAACTAGTGCAAGTTGCCTGCCTGATTGGATAGATTAGTCGGGTCTACATATTACATAGCTTTGGTAACTCTAAAATTGATTGTACAAAGTTTGCAATGTGTATGGTGACACTACACTGATTTTTACACTGTAAAACACCAGATTTTTAAGATGCCAAATCTGATTCAAATTTGTAGTCTACACATTTTAACAGTGCTCTAGAAGTGCACATATGACAAAAGTGGGTGCTGGTCTGTATTTGTACAGAGCCTCAAATTCTAGGCCCACTTAAGTATGCGATTGTATTTTTCTGTGTCATAGCTGGGGAGATTCACCCTCTCTTTGTCCTGGTGACCACTGCCACCAAGACAAAACATGATGGGATAGCCAAATTATTACAGTTGTCACCAAAACAGAAAGTCAGGGAAAGTCTCCCATTGAGGCCACCTGTTCCACTGAGAACTCTGCACAATAGGATTGATTGCACAAAAAGACCTGTATTTAAATCTCCTTCATATTCTGTATAAAAAAAGACTTTGTAAATTTTTACTTCACAAATGTCATCCCTATGCAAAGTAAACTCCAGTGTTTTACATTCTTAGGCCTCATACACACGGGCGTTATTAACGCCGCGTTTTTGAGCTGTTTTTACAGCTTAAGAATGCCACACCATGTTATTCAATGGCCTCATATACACGTTGACGTTTTTGAGCTGTAGATGACGTCAGCGTTCTTAAGCTGTAAATCTAACGCAGGACCCACGCATTCCGAAGCTGCAGCATTAGAGCGTTTTTGCCGCTGAGCCGCCAAAACGCGCATTAGCAACGTTAACCGGCGCTTTTAGCGCCGGCGTTTACTGTCTTAAAATGTACAAATATGGCAAAGGGATGTCTTTTTAAACAAAACGCGACTTAGCGCTGACGCTCAATAATGCCAATGCAATCAGCATTTTTAATGCTGATTTTTTCCTGCCCTTGGTCCCGACGTTACAGCTCGTTTTAACAAAACGCACGTGTATATGAGGCCTAACAATGGCAGCAGCTCCTGCACAGTGCGCTCCACTTCCTATAATGTGAAATAAGTGCTTACATCAAGAATATATTCACAAACTTTAGATCTATTGCTAAAATGTACAGCAGGTGAAAGTCAGCTTCACCTGGATACAAATTAAAAATAAAATTAAAAAAATTCCACATAATTTACATTGTTCTAATTGATAATCAGAAACAGATAGTTAAAAATCAATGGTAGTCATTAAAAAAAAAAAGAGTTCATAATTCAAACATGTTTTTAAAAACACCCACATTACATTACGCTGGATGATTAAAACAAAAAAAGAAAGGCACAAACAATGTAAAATATGAAGAGGATTATATAGGAGAAATAAGATCTACCTTGTGGTAAAGTCCACATATGGTGGCTCATGGCCTGCTTCAGTCTTGTGTTATACCCCCAATTATATGAAAGTAAACGAAGCTGGCTGGGCTGTATATAAAGTTGCCACCTCATCCCTTTAAACCCTAACACATAAGAATTACACAGGTTAATTTAATGCAGATAAGGCACCGAGTTTAATTACCACCGTAATCAGCCACAGAACCTGTGTAATTAATATGCGTTCGGGTTTAAAGGGATGAGGTGGCAACCCTAGCTGTATATTACCTCTTGGCCTGACCTCATGCTGCCAGACTCATTATATGATGCATACATTTAGATAAATAAATTTCACATCTAAGCCCCAGTTCACACCAGGTACAGCTTTGAAGACGCTACTTCAGCGTAATTTCAAAGCCGCCGATCAGTGCAACCACATGTGCGTCTTGTGGACATCTGTGCGACTTCATACACAGATGTCAATGCAATTCGCACATGAAATCTCACAAAAATAGTTCAGGAAACTTTTTGAAAGTCTCTGCGACTCAAGTTGCACCGATTCAAATGGTTTCTTAGCAGCACATAGGAGGTGACTTATCATGCGACTTTGATCTGTCAAGTCGCACCCGGTGTGAACGGGTGCTAAATGTCACTCTGGGCTGCCATGGATACACAGTATCTGTTGATCATACAGACAGGTTAACCTGTCAAAGTCCAGCCCCAATTATTAGAGGTTGTAAACTCTGTACAACCACTTTTACCTATAATAAGGCTTAACTGTAGCCACCGTGAATATCTCCTAAATTTGCACTGTTTAGGAGATATTCACTGTATCCGCATGTGCCAACGTCATTGGCACATGCGCACTGAAGAAACGGCCCAAGGGTGCCATCTCTTCATTACCTGTGCCGTGACCGGCGGCTCCTGCGCACATGGAATGATGTAATTGCGGCTCCGGCCAATTAACTTGAGTTTACAACCTCTTTATATAAATATAATATGAAGCTGAAATATAGGCAAGCATAATTTTCAGCCATTTGTACAGTAGAAATAAGTTAGGTCTAATGGTGTGTGCCCAATATCTGGCTTCTGCAGTGCTTGTAACATATCATACTTTTAAACAGATAGCAGTTTCCTTTCGGCACCAAATATTCAGTGCTGAGACTTGTAGTTCCAGCTACACGCTCAGCACCTCCTCCATTCATAAAAAGCATTGCATACTTTTCAATAAATTTGAGGCATTCTGTGGTTGGAGGAGGGGAGTACATGACATTGATCTGCACCTCTTCTAATCACAGAGCACCTTGCACTCATTGAAAACAATGCAATGCTTTTTATGAATGATGAAGGTGCCAAGCAAGCAACCCACATTGATCAGCGTATCGCAGCCGGAACTACAAGCGCCCGGGTTGGATGTTTGCAACCAGCAGGAGACTGCATCCTGAGTAAAACCTAAGATATGTAGCAAATGGTGCAGCAGCCAACTTATTATAACTTTGCAAATTATTTTTGTGCACACCTCAGCTTTAGGGTCTACTGGTTGGCTTCAGAAATCTATAATTCTCTGCAGCTTGACTCAGTTCATCCATACTATGCTTTTCAACAGTAAAGCCTCGTACACACGACATGAGTCAAGTAATCAGCCAACAAAGCCGAACATAGTGACGTGTTCCGAGCGTATAACGAGGAAGTTCAGGTGAATGTGATTTGTGAATTAGGAACGCAGGTTTACACGACCGAACACTTCCTGGATTCTGAGCATGCGTGTTTGCACTTCCAACTTTATGTTGGCCAACTTCTGTACACACAAGCCATCAAAAGTTTTCTAGTCTTGTCAGCCAACTTCTGTTGGCCAACAAATGGAAATTGGCTGTTGGATCGTGCGTACTAATGGTCAGATTATCGGCCAACAGGCTGTTGGACAACCGTTGTTGGTCAATTGTTGAACCGTGTGTACGGGCCTTAAGAGAACAAGGTCTGGCCATGTCATGTGTGTAGTAGTGAGAATTATGGTGGGGATATCTTGCTGCTGAAATATCTGAGAGATACAAAAGTCGCTAACATGCTATATAACCTACTATAAGCCATGCAAATCCAGCATATCCATTGTGGATGGGGTTGGCTCTTGGCAGCACAAGCTATGATAAGCAAAAATATATCAGATAAATTCTGCTCATTCAATTCAGTTTCTGGCCTAGGCTGCTGCGATAGTTGTCAGCGATACATTTTACAGATCTAGACTTATCTGTGCATGGAGGGAAGATATGCCATTCCTATTGAACTTGATTTTTTTTTTTTTTTAATATAAACTTATTGTGAATAAATATTTATTTTCACATGCGCTAGTAGAAGCCAGTATATGGCAATATGAAGAGGAGGTCCGCTCATGGGAACAAGCAATCTTAGTTAATAGATAAAATCTCTCTCCTTGGTGTAGAAGTCAAAATTATTTTAAAAAAATAACACATGAATTATTTACATAATTATAATGAGCCACATTTCTCACAAGCTATGACTGCGTTGCCCCTGGGCAAACCTAGAATGAAAAAAACAGAACAGACAGTTCTTATTGCAAAGATGTAGATAAATGAATCCTGTAAAAGATTTTTTGATCTAGACTGTCCTGTGATGCCACACATTTCATGACTAAATACAGACAATACACGTGTGGAGGATAGAAGGGCTGCATAGCTGAGGCACAATGTACACACAGTTCAGTTTTGTGGGTTTTCTTGGACCGGGACGGTTAGAGGCTCCCCCTCAGCTCCACCATTTGCATTCGGTGGTGTCTTGGGCTTGTCTTTCTTTTGTAAGTAGTTATTTTTCCACATGTTAACGAGTTCTCCTATGAATGCAAAGGACGCAAGGAACCCAAAAGCCTGGAAGAGAAATAAAAACAAGACATTAGTAATCATGGTGGCCATACACACGTCAATAAATTAATTATTTCTTTTCCAGTCAATCTCTTCCGATAAGAATAATCAATCTAGAGTTGATAACCCAGACAATCAATATGTCACACATGGGGAAGTGGATTTCAATAAATAATTGAAGTGTAAGCTCACATTTCACAAAAAAATTAAAAGGTGAACACCATACCCCCTCCCCACCTCCTCCTGTCCCTGCTGCAATTACCTCCATGGATGATTAGCTTTCACTGCCCACACAACTAGTGCAAGGGTCTGGGGATTTGAAATCCGCGGTCTTATCCTGGGATAGATCAGAGCCATTTTGATTCTGCTCCAACCAATCAGAATCGCTCTGATCCATCCTGGTATCCCTAAGGAAGGAAGGGGGAAAAGACCGTAGCTTACAAACCACTGGACCCCTACAGTATTCAGCTCTGTTACAGAAGCTATAGCTATTAAAGCACAACAAAAAAAAAGGCAAGTATCACAAAAGGTGGAGTAAAATCAATAATTTAAGTGATATTAACCAGTCCAGATCCGCGATATAGCCGAAAGACGGCAACAGCACAGATCTGAATTGGCGGGGGGCGTCCGCTTCTTTGCACGCTCCCTGCACGCATTCACAGCCAGAGACCCGTGATCCTCTGTTAGAGCGGCAGAACGGGGAACCGCTGATATAAACACGGCGGTTCTCTCTTCTGTGAGGGGGGACATAGCAGATCTACTGATCCCTGTGATCGGGATCAGTGAGATCTGGTATGTCCCTGGCAGCCCAGCCCCCACACAGTTAGAACACAGTTAACCCCTTGATCGCCCCCCTTAGTGTTAACCCCTTCCCTGCCAGTGTCCTTTATACAGTAATCAGTGGCTATTTAAATTTCTTATCGCTGTATAAATGTCATTGGTCCCAAAAAAGTGTCAAAAATGTCCGACATGTCCGCTGCAATATTGCAGTCCCGATAAAAATCGCAGATCGTCGCCATTACTAGTAAAAAAAAAAAAATAATAAAAAGGCCATAAATCAATTCCCATAGTTTGTAGACGCGATAACTTTTGCACAAACCAATCAATATACGCCGATTGTGATTTTTTTTTTCTTTTTAACAAAAATATGCAGAAGAATATATATCGGCCAAAACTGATGAATAATTTTTTTTTTTGGATATTTATTATAGCAAAAAGTAAAAAAAAATTTTTTTTTTTTTTTTTAAATCATCGCTCTTTGTTTATAGCGCAAAAAATAAAAACCGCAGATGTGATCAAATACCACCAAAAGACAGCTCTATTTGTGGGGAAAAAAAATGATAAAAATTTTGTTTGGGTACAGCGTCGCACGACCGCACAATTGTCATTCAAAATACAACAGCGCTCAAAGCCGAATATTGGTCTTGGCAGGAGGGGGATTTAAGTGCCCAGTAAGCAAGTGGTTAAAGGCATTTTTTTTTAATAACAAACATGTCATACTTACCTGCTCTGTGCAGTGGTTTTGCACAGAGCAGCTCCGATCCTCCTGCTTGGGTCTCCCTCCGGCACTCCTGGCTCCTCCCTCCTGCCAAGTATCCCCAGAGCAAACAGCTTGCTATGGGGGGCACCCCAATAGACTCGCTCCCAAGCCGCAGCCCTGTATTTCCATTCACACACAGAGAAAAACGCAGGTCAGTTACCAGATCTGAACCTAGTTGCTCTCCCTCACCTTGGGTCTTTATGCCCCATGTTGGCATGGTGTCCACCTAAACATTTGCAGTGGTTAAGCAGTGTAGGACCGGCCAGAAGAGGGATTACTTTGAGGCAGTTGGCCAGCTTAAACATGCATTGCAATATATGTGAACTAAATATCACTGTTTTTCAATGCATAGTTGGCTGGGAAGAGTGTAGCAGTGTTCAGAGGGTCCATCCAGAATTTGTAGCATTCACACACACAGAGCCATGGCTCGGCCCCACCCCCTCTCACTACTCATTGGCTCACTGGCTGTGATTGACAGCAGCGGGAACCAATGGCTGAGGCTCTCGTGCACATTGTTGGATCGCGATGGGGCTCAGGTAAGTGTAAGGGAAGCTGCTGCGCACAGGTGTTTTTTTTTTTTACCTTCATGCATAAAATGCTTGAAGGTAAAAAAACTTTCAGCTTCTGGAACCACTTTAACCTCCCAAAGTTCGAAAAACTTCCCCATTCTCTCCAAGCTAAGTCACCAATCCAATCAAACAAAACCACACACATACAATAACTGTTTAATCAACCCCAGGTATGAATAGTGTCCCATCAAAAGGAGGGGACCTTGAAGGAAGCTTTTTTAGATGAAAGGCCGTGTGGCTCTAATCAGAGCCGGACAGAAGATATCACTGGATCAAGACAGAAGGTATTTATCCTTGTGGACTGTCTAGTAATTAAAAAACAACTATACCAAAAGGTACTGTTGTATGCAAGGTGTTCCTAAACTACAACCCCCCACCCCTTCTAGTTCCAATTCACTTGCAAATATAGGCCAACAAATCAACGTTACTGCCTTGACTCTCAAAAGCCTAAAACTGTGCATGGTAGCCAATCAGCTTCTAACTTCAGCTTGCTCAAGTAAACTTTGACAATAAAACCTGAAAGCGGATTGGTTTCTATGCAGAGCTGCACAAGATTTTGCACTCTCCAGGTTTAGGAATGTACAGATCGGAGATTTAGTTCTGGATGTGTGTGTAGGTCAGTAAAAGCCAAGTTCCCAGCAGCAACTCAACAAAAACGTTACCTGCCTGGTGAGGATGTCAGTTTCCCGATGGGGGGGATTGGGGCATGCTCCAGGGAAAGGGGGTGGAATTATGGTAATACCAGGACATGCACTGTAAGTGTATTTAAATCTGCCAGTGCATCTAACACTTCCTCCCCCCCAGACTTACAATGCCGCTGTCCAAAAGGTGGCCCCTGTGCTCCAATTCTGGTGAACGGGAGGTGCTGAGAATGTTTTGCATTTTCGATCACTTTCTGTAGCAGTAACAATGGTGAATCCCCAGATGCAATAAAAATCTGATCACAGTTCTAACCCTTCCAATACACTTCAGATACTTCTATTGAGAAGACAGAGCAGCTGGTACAAGGCACTTGTAGACATTTTCTGGCACACACAGCAGTTTTGAAGCTTTGATAACAGGAGCTGGCAACTTACCACAGATACTTGTGCAAGTGGTGTCGTTTCTATTGTGGCAATAAACACAATGGAGGCAATGAAAAATAATGCACCGGTGACCAATGTGATGTAGAAATCCTGAAAAGAGAAATATTTGTTATTCACCACATGATCCTCTAGATGGAGCTCAATAAACACTAAAACACGGTCATGTATTTTGTTCTTGTGCAGTTACAGGAAGCCTTGTCTGAGTGAAGATGGGGAAAAAACAAACTACGTCACCAAGATTCTGTTGTAGCTCCCTTTAGTTTTGATTGAAATAGCATCTTCTCCAACTCTCTAAAACATGTACTAGTCACCCCCATACTTTCTTGGACCCCACCAATTTTACTTAACCTACGCCCCATCTCCTTGCTCCCTTTTTCTGCCAAACTCCTTGAACCTCCGGTCTATAACCAACTCATTAAGAATAACCTCCGTGATCCCCTTCAGTCTGGAAGAAACTGCTCTCCTAAAACTCACAAACTATTTACTAACAGCAAAATCCAATGGACACTATTCTGTACTCCTCCTTCTGGACCTTTCGGTGGGCTTTGATATTAGAGGTCGACCGATATGGGTTTTTCTCTGGCCGATGCCAATATTTACTCTCTCGCCTCGACTACTGCCACTCTCTCCTCATTGGATTACCTTTACATACATTATCCCCCCTTCAGTCCATAATGAATGCTACTGCAAGACTTATCCACCTTACCAACTGCTCAGTGTCCTCCAACCCTCTCTGCCAATTCGTCTTCCAGAACCCTCCTGGCTTCTGACACCTAACTAACCATAAAACTCTGGTCCAATCTCTATATCGACCCCCGTCTCAACACCTACCGAAACATTTATTAACAATCATGAAACTTAACATAAACACCCCACTCACCTTCGGTCACTTCTCTAACCGTCTCTCCCAACCTCCTGTGACTCGTCAACCATTCCACCTATTCAGAACGTCATCGTAAGTAATACCTGACTTCCCCCCTATTACATACATTTCCATTAGGTTACTCCTCTCTCACCGTCATCAGCTCCGCTCTCTCATTTATAACCGTAGCCGGTCTCTTTTTGGGTATAGCCAGCTGGAGATTATAGTTTCGGGTGGCTTTCCAGGTCTTCCTCCTCATGTCTTATCACAGGTAACCTAAAACGACAATCATTTATCAAACACTCAAAATCCTCTCGTCAAAGAAGGTCTGACTTCCCCTAGTGCCTCCAATAAGAATTACTCAACCAATATCTGGCCTCCAAGTTCCTCAAACCGTCTTTTTCCCTCGTTCCTCTACCCCGCATCCAATTCATTTTAACCACCCCAGGTTCTTTCA
>BLSH010233495.1:534289-545481 GCA_018402905.1 Glandirana rugosa | reverse complement strand
GAAATTGAAATTCTTAAGCCTCGTACACACGGGTCGACGATGGTACGACCGAACGGCTCAAATCATATGTTGGCTGTTGTATCTCGCATACTGACATGCACTAAGGGATTGTATGACCAAGCCGAACGTAGTGACGTGTTATGAAAGTATAAAGAGAAAGCTCAGGTGCATGTAATTAGCGTCCGGCCATTCCTGACTTCTGAGCATGCGTGTTTTGCACAATACAACTTGTTGGACCAACTTCTCTGTACACACGATACAACGGTCGTACGGCCTCTTGTTGGTACTACCAAGTTTTCTAGTCTGCTCATACAAATTCTGTTGTACGACTGTCGTACATCAGCTGTTCTAATCGCATGTACTAACGGTCAATTTAGCATACAACGGTCATTCGTACGACCTGTTGTATACGATCGTCGACCCGTGTGTACGAGGCTTAAGATGCTCTTTTTATACCCAATCATGTTGCTGACCTGTTGCCAATTAACCTAATTTGTTGCAAAATGTTCTTCCAGCTCTTCCTTGTTAGTACCACTTTCTTTGCCAGCTTTTTTTTTACTGTTGTTGCGATCAATTTCAAAATTACCTTATTTTTTTTTTGTTAACATGGTAAATTTTTTCAGTTTAAACATGTGATTTGTTTTCGGTTTTCAATTTTGAATAAAACACAGGCTCATGAGATCTGCAAATCATTCCATTCTGTTTTTATGTAGATTTTACACCACGTCCCAAGGTGTTATCCCAATTTGGGTGCAAAAGTGGAGTTTGGCTTTGCTCTATTGGGAAAAAAAGAAATCATTAATAAGGAGTGGAAAAACAATGCCATGTTATATCAAAGGAAGTAAATCATTACGTCCCAAATTTATTCCAAGTAATGGTAACCTTCTGTCCACCCAGGAGTGAAAAAAAGGAAAAAAAATTGTTCATATGTACATCAGTGATTCAAAATGTCAAAATCCTCATTCAATGTTAGTTGAATCCCATGGTGCAAACAGGAGAATTTCTACTCTTTATATCATGGGATTCACCAAACACTGAATGAATATTTTTAAAATTTGTGAAAGTTGAAACTCGTCTGACTTACATTATCCAATCACGTTTCAAGCAAAATTGTTTTTTATTTAACATTTTCCTTGCATGTGACTGAGTATTCTTTGCAAGTGAAACGTTACTTCATTCATGAAGTTCCCTTGAAAAGTGAACAGCCTATTTGCCTTTAGTAATTCAAATCTATTTAATAGTGTTGTAGCCAGATCAGTCAAATGGTATCAAAAGATATCACTGAGTTTCCTCATAGGAATGGGGTGCATAACCACGTAACCCCCGGAGCCCTTTTTTACATTTGTTGTTTACAAGTTAAAATCATTTTTTTTTGCTAGAAAATTACTTAGAATAAAGATTATATATTTTTTTCAAACACCCTAGAGAATAAAATAGCGATCGTTGCACTACTTTTTGTCACAGGGTATTTGCGCAGCGGCCTTTCAAGCGCGTTTTTTTGGGGAAAAAAAATATCACTTTTTTGAGTTAAAAATAAGACAACAGTAAAGTTAGCCAAATTTTTCCATATATTGTGAAAGAAGATGTTACGCAGAGTAAATAGATACCATACATGACACGGTTGAAAATTGCGCACACTGGCGGAATTACGACAAACTCTGGTACTTAAAAATCTCCATAGGCATTACTTTAAAAAATTTTAACGGTTACCGGGTTAGAGGTGCAGAGGAGGTATATTGCTAGAATTATTGCTCACACTCTGGTGATCGTGGCGATACCTCACGTGTGGTTTGAACACCATTTTCATATGCGGGCGCAACTTACGTATGGGTTTTCTTTGCTGCGCCTCGCGGGGACGGTGGCGCTTTAAAAATGTTTTACATTTTTTTTATTTATCTTATTTTTTAACACTGTTCCTTTAAAAAAAAAAAAAAAATCTGATCACTTGTATTGCTATCACAAGGAACGTAAACATTCCTTGTGATAGTAATATATGGTGACAGGTACTCTTTATGGAGGGATGGACCCCCCTCCTTTACACTTCACAGTATTCAGATCGCCAAAAACGGCGATTCTGAATACTGTAATTTTTTTAAAACTGGCGCCATTAGCCGTCGAGTAAACAGGAAGTGAAGTTATGACGTCGCTTCTGGAAATGTACAAAGGAGTCCCGATCGAAGCCGATTCCGGATTCCACAAGGACTCCAGAAAGCCGGCGGACGTGCCGGATCGGAGCGGCGGAAGGTGGCGGGAGGGGGGATGTCCCCTCCCACTGCCTGGGATAACGACTGAGAGGCTCCTGAGCCGGATCGGCCGTTATCACCGTATAGCCGGCCGCCTGCTCTAAAAATCAGTACCGGGGTATAGCCTGTAGCTGCAGACTATACCCCGTTACTTCCACTTAAAGCAGCCGTTTATAAATTTGCGTTAAGTGGTTAAATTTGAGGTCTTCTGAGTTGCATGACTGCCTCTAAGGATGGGCTCGAGCTTGTTCAGAACCGAACGTGCCTGAGCCCGCCAGGAAGTGAACCGGCTGCAGCGATCGGGGACCGTCTCACTGCCTGTGATTAGAGCAGTGCAGGGTTCACTTCCTGGCAGGCGCCGGGTACGTTCGGTTCCAAACAAGCCCGAGCCCATCCTTACCTCTAACTAGTCTTCAAACTCTACACTGGCTGAGCTTCCAATAAACAATTCTGGTTGCAAAAAACAGGCCAAGTGTGGTAATCTACACGTCACACTTGTAAATATCTTGTGTAATCTTTTCTTTCAAAAAATTGCAGAAAGTGTACATCTTCCATACCAACAAAACATGACCTACTTCTTCCCCTGAACAACGTTCCCCATAGTTGTATGTAAACAGGATAGCAGCTGCTGCACACACCCTTCTTTCCTCCACAGAGTGAAGATGTGTGGTTTTTTTTCTGCTCTGAATTTGTGAGGCAAGCTCAACCATTCTCCGTTTCCCAGTGCATGACAACTGCTGCTGTTCACACGGTTTCTGGAGACGTTAGCCCACAGATTTATGAACATGGCTAGATGTGCGGTTTTGGTTAGTAGTTCTCAGGCAGGGTTCACGCTAATGCGACTGCAGACAACACATGTGATTCGCACCGCATTCCTGTGCACATCTCATGCAATGTCTGTGTGGTGCAAATTCAGCCAGTTTGTATGGTGTAGGACCCTTTTTTTTGTCCGCACTGGAATCGGATTGCATGGGTGTTCAGAGCCATGGGGACAGATTCCATAGTTCGCACTGCATTCTGCGAACCGATTTGAGGGTTTTATTCATTTTATATTGACACCCACAGTGGTTCGCAGTGTGAACTGCCTGCGATTCTGATGCGGTGCATCGCACCAGTGTGAACCCAGCCTGTACCTGTCACATCATTTAGACCCCTTTAACACTCGGGCAGTTTTCAGGTGCCTCTTCATTCATTCCAGTGTGACTTTTCACACTGGGGCGGTGCGCTTGCATCACGGTAAAAAAGTCCTGCAAGCAGCATCTTTGGGGTGGGTTGGGAGCGCTGTATACAGCTCTCCCAAACTGCCCCTGCCATTTGAAATGAATGGGCAGTGCTTTCAAAGTGCCTAAAAAAGCAATTTGAAAGCGCTGCAACACGAGAGTTTTAACCCCTTTTTAGGAGTTAAAAGCACCCCGCTAGCGGCCGAAAAGCTACGCAAAAGCACTGCTTACACAACGGCAAAGCGCCGCTAAAAGGAGTGTCGCTTTACCGCTAACGGCCTGCGATTTCAGTGTGAAAGCAGTCTTAAAAGCAAATGCAATCAAAGTGTCGTTAAAAAAAAAACCTCAAGGGGCGTGGCCGAGACATGGAAGCGTGAGGACGTGCTTTGTCCCAGCTCCGCTTCCACCGCAGCTCTCAATCGCTTAACAGGGCAAACGGAGCCGCCGACGGTGCTGGAGTATGCCCCTGCGCCGGAGGACATTGTCCCAGCCGCCACTGCTGCCAGATCAGGGATGCCAGGGGTCCCTGGAAAGCTATTTCCTGGAGGCCCGCAGGTCCGGACGAGACGCTTCCAAGATGGCGGTGGCACCACAGGCAGCACAACACGCGGCCTCGCCGCAGCAACAGCAGCAGCAGCAGGTTTCACAGATTCGGTCTCCCAGGCTGGTGAGTGACTCTGCTCCCCCCCCCCCCCCCCTTCCCCTCCTGGCTCTTCATCTTCTCTGGACCACTGCTCAGAACTGGGGGACATGGTAGGAGATGGGGACCTGAGACGCCATATTTGGTCCCTTCCCACAAAGGAGGATTTAGAATGCTTCACTGCCAGAGTGGAGCAGGCCTTTACCCGGGACATTGCACAGCTTAAGGCTGACACAACACAGCTGGGGGGCAGAGTGGAGACCATGGAGACTAGAGTGGAGGAGATCATACCCCATATAGCCACACTGCAGGACAAATGGGCCGTTCAGGAGCAGAGGATTGAGACCATACTCTTCCAGCTTGATGACCAGGAGAACCGCAGCAGGCGGGTGAATATCCGTATTCGCGGCATCTCAGAAGCAACAGCACCCAAGGACATTATCCCCACACGGTCGGATATCTTTAGGGACATTTTGGGGCTTTCTGCAGACACACCAGTGGAAATAGGGCGCACAGGGCCCAAAGGCCACCCTCTCAAGACACCGAAAACCCCAGAGACATAATATGCAAGCTACATAAGTACCCGGTGAAGGAGCGCATAATGCAGAAAATGCGTAACAAGCCATACTATGACTTTGATGGGGCAAAGTTGTCCTTTTATCAAGATTTATCTCGACGTACTCTTATGAAGCGCAGGGCTCTGCGCCCGGTACTGTACGGTATCATGGCTGTGGGCCTTACCTATAGCTGGGACTTACCCTTCAGCCTTATGGTAAAGAAAGATGGCAAGCAACATGTCCTACGTTCTAAAGATGACCTACCGCAATTCAGCAGGTCCTTGGGACTTGGGGAGGTGGACTTTCTGGATTCGAGGGGCTCTCTGGATCTCCCTGCTCTCTCCCTCTCACAGCCATGGCTGCAGGCGAGAGGAAAATGCCGTTCAAGGGGCCGCAGACGTCAGACACCCGGTACTCCGCACCGGGGGAATAGCGTCCCGGGCCAAGGTCATTATATAGCCTCTTCATTTCCCTCTCCTCCCCCTCCCTTCTCACCAGAAAACTGTGGACTGCACCGCTCTAAATTGGCTTTTTCCTCTTAGGTGGCTTTTTCCTCTTAGGAGGCTACCCCCTGCTACCCTGCTGCTTCTGGCATCCAAGAACTTGGAACCTCCTTGGGGCCCAGGTAGTCGTGCCTGTGCAGGGGGCAGCCCCTGTGTTCCCAAGACTGATGAGAGGCTGTTGGACCACGCTGCTTAGTAAAGGACTTGCCCTTCGGGGCTCCAGCTACGGCACTGCTCTGCTTTGCTGCAGGGCAGAAAACGCACTGCCTGCCCTGGAACACTTTGGCCATCCGGAGGCGGTGGAAGTGTCCGGGTCCCCATGACTACCTCCCCCCCCTTCCCACGAAGGCCCCGGTTCCCCGAGTAGGCCCCACCTTTTGTGGAATGTCCCCTAGTTGGGTTGGCGGTTTGGGGTGTGGGTTCCATCCATTGGAGGGCCCGGACTGTTCACCCTCTCTGCCGATAGTTTCTAAGCCAGGCAGGCCTCTCACACTCGGCCTCGCCTGGAACAAATGTTCACCTTTGTTGTTTTACAATGCTAACATGTTTTGTTTTCTTATTTCTTGTTTTCTTCTTCCCCTTATTTTTCTCTTTCCCTCCCTCTGTGACTTCCCAGTGCCTGCCTCCGTAGCAACCCACTGTGGGAACCGAATCACCGCTGAGTTTACCACTGCGCCCAGACATCATGGCGTCCTTTAAGGTAATTACATACAAGGTCAGAGATTTGTGCTCCCCACATAAGCGTAGCAAGTTATGGATAGAATTAAAAAGATTAAGGGCCCAGGTCCTCTTTTTGCAGGAGACCCATTTTACCCCGCAATCCACGCCTAGATTGCCCACACATCTGTTCAGTCAGTGGTTCTTGAGCTCTTCCCCGACCCCTAAATCGAAGGGCACGGCCATAGCCTTTCATAAAACTTGCCCCTTCCAGCCGACGGAGCATATGTCAGACCCTATGGGGAGGTATGTCTTTGTTAAGGGGTTGCTAACAGGGACGAAATATACATTTGCGACAGTGTATGCCCCCAACTCAAACCAACTATCCTTCCTGGACGTGACCATGAATCGACTGGCAGAATTTAGGGAGGGGAGGGTGATTCCAAGGAGGGGACTTTAATGTGTGCCCAGACCCCTCACTAGACACATCGCACAGTCGTTCGACACATTCCTAGGCATTTCTCAAACATTTTCGTAAGACCATGCAATCCCACATTCTGTTCGATAGTTGGCGGGTTCTACACCCTTCAGAAAGGGACTACAGTTATTTTTCCTCTGTGCACAATGTGTACATGCGGATTGACCTCCTCTTTGTGGATCAGCACACTCTGGAGCATTTTCTGGAGTCTTCCATGGGAAACATAACTATTTCTGACCATGCGCCAGTTTCGACCACCGTTGTGGTACCGCAAGTGGCGCAAAGAACCTGGTCATGGCGCCTAAACGAGAACCTCTTGGACGACCCAGTGGCTGTTGCAGCGGTGTCTGAGTCCATCACCCACTATTTTCGGGAGAATGGTGAGGTTGGGACTAGCGAGGGTATAGTGTGGGAGGGACATAAGGCAGTGATCCGAGGTGAGCTGATCTCCCAGGGGGCTCGTTGTAAAAAGGCTAGACAGGCTGACTTTCAAAGGGTGCTAGCTGCGTTGCAACAAGCGGAACTCCGCCATAAGGGTACAGGAGATCCCGATTCGTTGCAACGTCTGCAAGACTTACGGAACCTGTTTTCGCGGCTGTTAGACCGTAAAGTCTGCAGACAGCTGCGGTACGTCTCCCATAGATTTTATGAACAGGGTAGCAAGTGTGGTAGGATGCTAGCCAGGGCCCTTCGTAAACATAGAGCACTAACTTATGTTCACAAACTCCGTTCGGGAACAGGAGAGGAGATGACTCGCCCATCCGACATAGCTGCTGCGTTTGGCAAGTTTTACTCCGAGTTGTACTCTCTGGGATCAGAGAGAGGGTCGGATGCGCTGGATTCCAGGCGTGCAGCAATTCGGGAATACCTGGCAGCCGCCGGTCTCCCATCCCTGACGAAGGAACAAAGGGAGTCCATGGAGTCCCCAATCACACTGCTAGAAATTGAGGGGACAGTGAAGTCCTTGCCGAACGGGAAGAGCCCAGGCTCTGACAGCTTCACAGGGACGTATTACAAGACCTTCCTACCCCTACTCGGTGGCCGCATGTGCAGCTACTTCAACTTATTAGCTAAGGGGGGGTCAAATGCCTCCAGAGGCCCTATTGGCACACATCACCATCCTCCCTAAAGAGGGGAAGGACCCCACCCTGCCCCAGAGCTTCCGTCCCATATCTTTACTGAATGTGGACGTAAAGATTCTAGCAAAGATATTGGCGAACCGCATGCAACTTTTTGTCCCTGACGTGGTGCACCCCGACCAGACGGGCTTTATCGTGGGTAGAGAATCCCACGATAACTCCCTAAGGGCCATGCACCTTATCCACTGGGCACGAGTCAATCCGGGATCGGGGCCTTATCTCATCCTTTCTACGGATGCGGAGAAGGCCTTCGATCGGGTTGACTGGGTTTTCTTAAGGGAGGTGCTGGTGTCCTTGGGGGTGGGAGCGTGCATGCTAGCGTGGATAATGGCTCTCTATTCGGCCCCCAGTGCGCGGGTCCGGGTGAACGGCGTCTTCTGCCCGCAATTTCAAATTAGGAATGGCATGAGGCAAGGGTGCCCTCTCTCGCCTTTGTTGTTTGCATTGGTGTTGGAACCACTGTAAGAACAATTAGGGCTAATCCGATTGTCAGGGGGCTGAGGGTTGGAAACACTGAACATAAATTATCGGCGTATGCAGAGGATGTGCTCTTCCATCTCTCGGATCTCTCTCTCCTGATATCACTGCCTAACCTGATGCAGGAGCTTCAGCACTATGGGTCTCTCTCCAATTTCAAAATTAACTACTCCAAATCCGAGATCATGCTGGTCACCCTTACCCCGCCGCTGGAGGCGAGCCTACGGGCCGCTTTCCCGTTCTCTTGGACTAAATCTTCGATAAAGTACCTAGGGATACAACTGACAGACCGCTTTGATACCCTATATGAGCGCAACTACCCTGCTCTGCTGGCGGAGGTGGGGCGGGACCTTAACACCTGGACCAAAACTGCCTTTACATGGTTTGGGAGGGTGAACATCCTCAAAATGAATGTCCTTCCACGGATTTTTTTTTTTATGCAAATGTTACCTTTTCCTCTACCTTGCACCTTTTTCTCCAAGGTCTCTAGCATGATGTCTGAATTCGTGTGGGGTTCTCAGAAGCCTAGAATAGCTCTGTGGACCCTACGGCGCTCGAAACGGGATGGAGGTCTAGGGATCCCAGACATGAGGAGATACCACAGAGCAATAGTTCTACAACGCTTGTTGAATTGGCGGTTCCATGCCAAGACCAGGCTCTGGGTATCACTTGAAAAGTGCTTGGCAGGCAGGAACCTGGCGTACGCTCCTTGGCTGCACAGGGAACACAGGGGGCTCTCCACTCCACTAGCACTTCTCCCCTAACCCATCATGTACAGAAAGTGTGGGATAGGATAAACGCTTTGCACGCCCTAGCCCCACAGGTATCCCCGCTGGCCCCGCTGGGCGGCTTTCGGTGATTCCTCCCGGGGGAACAGGTGGCTTTCTTTGGCAAGTGGGCAGGGGACACCAACGTTTGTTGTGGTTCCCTTCTGGAAGATGGCAAGCTACCACCCCTAGCCACACTCCGGGCCCGTCATGGGACATTTCCCATGGACTTCTGGAGACACGCCCAGCTGAGCCATTTTTTCTCCCGGGAGGTTAAGCACATTAGGGGGCTGACAAAATTGACACAATTTGAACAAATATTTATAGCAGAAGAACCAATTCCTCACATGATTTCCGAATTGTATCGGCTGCTGGGCAGGAGCCCCTTGCCGGTCAGGCCCGCGTACATTAGGAAATGGGAGAGGGACCTGGGTGTGGAGTTCTCTGGCCCGCAGGTGGAACATCTGTACCAACTTACACACTCCTGCTCTGTAGAGACCAGGACTCAGGAGGCTAATTATAAGCTACTGACTCGCTGGTACAGGGTCCCGGCTGCTTTGGCACGGATGTATCCCTCCAGGTCGGACCGGTGCTGGATAGGCTGTGGCCAGAGGGACACATTGCTGCACCTCTGGTGGGATTGCCCAATGGTCAAACCCTTTTGGGAGGACATAAAGGCACAGATCAAAGAAATACTTGGCCTGGATGTCCCTCTGGCCCCACAGCACTTCTTGCTTCACGTCCCCCCCATGACAACCTGTTTATATAGGAAGAGCGCATTACCACATCTCCTGAACGCCGCCAGACATTTGCTTCCGACATATTGGAGGAAGACGACAGTTCCGAGTAGGGAAGAATGGGTTAAAAAGGTGCAGGAGATTAGGGAGGCGGAGGAATGGGTAGCCACATGTAAGGGCAGGCTGGATAGACATCAACAGACGTGGGCTTTGTGGACGGAGCACACCTCTGACACGAAGTATGTGACCTCTAGCCTGGACGTAGCGTTGCTGGAACTCGCAGACCCCTCTCTCCGGGGGTGCGGGAGTCGGCGGGATGGGCCCTCACAGGCTAGGGTTTAAATCAGGCAGGCTTGAAGGAGCACGAGGCTCCTTACTTTTTGCCTCACTTTAGAGCGGACGATTGCTGGAACAGGCGGCAGAGGTGACACATGCTTCTAGAGATGGTGGCAGGTACTGGAGAAAAGGGGTCCTTTCCCCTTCTTTGACTACCCTTATCCCTTTCCTTTTCTCTTATTCTTTCTCTCCTTTTATTATGTTGTTACAGTTTGATGGGTTGTCCTAGTGGTTACTTTTTAAGTGCCTAAATTGATATGTCTGCCTTTTGTTGAACAAAGGGGCCGGAAATGGTTACCCCCTATGGGGTTCTTCTTAACGATCTACCAGAGGGGCGGTGGGCTCTGTCCCCTTCTGCAGGGATGGGCCAGCGCCCGGGCGGGGTCCTACTCAGCTGTCCCACGGCCAGGCCTAGGGCCAGGGAGGGTATGAAGGAGGCGCTTTGACGCCCCCCACCCTCTCGGCTGGGGGACGTCTGTGTGGGAGTCCGCTGACCTGGAGAGGCCGGCAGCAATGGGTCTGAAGGAGGGTGGTTGGGCCCTAGATTTCACAATCCCCGATATGCTAAATGTGATGAGAAGGCCCCAATAGTCTATTCCTCATGAAATGGGGCTGGGACTGATCCTATGGAAATAGATTGTGGGTCTTCTCCCCTTCTGCTATTCACAAGGTATCCATTGTTAGAGATGACTGTTAGATATTTGGCGATTTAGGCTCACAAGAGCCTGGCATTTTGTATGGCACAGTATTTTTGCTGACTATATATGTTTAAATAAAGATTGTATTAAAAAAAAAAAAAAAAAAAACCTCAAAAACACTAAGGCTCCATGCACACGGGACACTTTTTCAACCTCCCCTGAACAATTTTTTTTGACAGCTAGAAGCTGGCGTCTAAAACGTCCGTTTTGCATGCCACGTTCGTTTTTTTAAATGGAAACGGCTGTAAACAAAACTCAAGTTGGCGCATTTAGGTGCGTTTACAAGCCGTTTGGCATTTCAAATGCCTCTGAACCCATTTTTTTGCGTTTCAAAAAAAAGCTTCTAAAACTCAACTGCCTGGAAATGGACTATAAACAACCCTGTGTACATGTACTGATAAGATAACATAGAGAAAAGTTCAGGGGCAGCTGAAAAAAAACGTCCAAATGTCTCTGAACACGCCAGATACCTATATAAAACGTGCCTAAATGCGGTATCTGTCATTTTTTAAAAAAAACACGCTTCTAGACATGAATGTGGCAAAACAAGGCATGTAAAATGCAGCTAAACGGCTGTTTTTAAGCATCGGTTTCTAACTGTCAAAAACATCTTTCAGGAGAGGTTGAAAACGCATCCCGAGTACATTAAGCCTAAACGCACATTTATAAAATCAGGCTTGAGAAAACTTGTAAGATTCAGCCTGCATTCGCACCTGAGCAGATCATAATCCTGGTGAAGC
>BLSH010233495.1:375682-386063 GCA_018402905.1 Glandirana rugosa | reverse complement strand
TTTTTTTTTTTTTTTTTTTTTTTAATGGATACCGAGGGACCTTTCAATTCATATTTTACAGAAGAATAAAAGTCCCACACAAACAAAAAACAAAAACAAACAAAAAAAAAAAAAAAGACACCACAGTCCCAGTGAAATTTACATAAAAATTAGGTTGTAGTCGTGAGAAACGGGATAACAGGATTATAATAGAGTTTATCAATTATATGTCCCACCCGGTAAATATACCTATGTGGAATTATTTTACCCTTACCAACCACTATAATTGAAGGACAAACACCGTGTAATCATATACACTCCCCCCTTTGAAAAGTTCTACCCACCCCTGGTAATGTGCCACAAACAGGAAGTTAATATCACCAACCATTCCCATTTTATTAAGGTGTATCCATATAAATGGCCCACCCTGTATATTAACTATTTGAGATAATATTAGGACAATAGGGCAAAGAGTGCTGATGTTGGATTAAAAATACATTTAAAGTGACCCTGACACCACAGAAAAAAAAAAAAAAACAAACAAAAACAAAAAACAAACACACCCTGAAAATAAGAAGACATTTTATACTTAACTTTCCAGGGAGCCATAGGTAATTTTTTTTTTTTTTTTTTTTTTTTTTTTTTTTTAAGAGCTGCAGGAGCAGTTGATATCCAACATGTCTGGGTATATTCGATATCTGGTTTCCTGGGCACTGTGACTTTCTTGCTGGTCATAGACTATGGGGGGTGGTAGGTGAACTACACTTCTTATCATCTAAGTCCAGGAAAGAGGAATAGATGCTGAACTTGGTTCAAATATGGTTACAGCAATTTGGGAAGAAATAGTGATGAAGTAATTCTTAGGGAAGTACTGTGATCCTTTTAAGATGTAATAGAATTCTGCAAGGAATACACTTGTTCTTTTGCATATTTTTAAATTATCAATCTTATGCATAGGACAGAGTGAGATTTTAGAGCACTAAATAGTGGACCATGGTCCGGATCCGTTCCGAGTCAATGTCCCATCTGGATCTGCCATGGTCACACCATTTAAGAGCCAGTTCTTCCCCTGAGCCACAACTAGCGAGGTCATCTTCGCAGAGCTGAAATTGGGAGGCAGCACAGCACTGGACAGAGGGCGGGAGCTGCCCCAGTTAAGTGACTGGTTGCTAGGATGCAGGGCAGCCCTAGCAACCAATCACAAGCTGGTAAACAGGAAAAGTTGTGCAACTTTGGCCCTCCATTCAGAACTGTCCTGTTTCCTAACGTCAGCTCTAGAACTGCTGTTCCTCACGCCGTCCACCCTGTGTAAGGTAGGACAGGGAAGAACGCTATTTCACTGCTATGAATGACAGGTGGGGGGGGGGGGGGGGGACCAGGGGTGCGTACCAGGGGTGCGTCTATGTCTGAACAACCCATGCCAATTGAGCTTGCATGCAAGTCATTTTTATCCTGGGAATTACAATTTTAAATCGCTGACTATTCACTGGATTGCTGGGTTTGTTTGGCCAGCCATGTTACCCATCTTTCCGGTCTAACCACTGAGGGATTCGCTTTGAGTGCTGGATCATTATTTAAAGGCTTGTCTAGACTCCTATAGCGTGGAGTCTAGAGACCTGGTAAGCTCACACCCTGTTTATTATCACAGTGGAGGTGCACCAGGTGGATATTCTTCCATACAAGCACATTTCTTTGGATATTACTTCAATGAACTTTTTTTTTTTATCTGTCACTATGCACTTTAGTGTTCAAGCACTATATGGACTATTTTTTAATGATTTACTTTGAACTTCATTTATTTAGCACTGCAATTTTTATTATGTAAGGTAATTACAGGCATAGGTTTTACACAAACAGGTACACAGTGTGTTATGTCTTGATAAAAGAGAGGGGCCGGCATTAAATCTTTTTTTTTTTTTTTTTAACTTAAAGTAATATTAAACCCTCATGTTTTTTCACCTAGATCTGTTACTAAATAATAGCATTACATGAGAAGTCTAACCTTGTGTGCCATTTTCGCTTCTAAGTGGTTTTATTCAGGCTCCGTTTTTCCCCATTTCCGGTTGTCCTGTTTGCTGGATGACCCATGTATTGCCGATCTCATAGTGTCAAAGCACATGGGAGGCAGAGCTACAGCATCCTCCATGCCCGGGGACACAGTGAGTGCGGGCACAGCCAGCGTTCCTACGCGGGGCTGTAGTCACATAGGTGTGAGCACGTACGCATGAGTGACACTATGAGATCGGCAATACATGGGTCACTCAGCAAACAGGACAACCGGAAATGGGAAAAATGGAGACTGAATAAAACAACTTAGAAGCGAAATTGACACAAAAGGTTAGATTTCTCATATAATGCTATTATTTAGTAACAGATATAGGCGAAAAAACTTGAGGGTTTAGTATCACTTTAACAACCACTTTAAGGAAAGAAAACAAATGCAGCCACTACATCTAAGAATTGGTAAGCTGCAATATAATAAACATTTGCCTTTGTGTTTATTACCGCATTTAATGTTTGCGATAATCCTGGGAATATATAGTGCACATGGAGAGGACTTTCTTCTATCTCAACAAACCCGGAGTTTCACTTCAGTTGTATAAAATAGTGTAAACACATAGAAAAAGGAAATAGACTGATGCCAAAAATATTTACTAGTAAGGAATAAAAAGCACATATTGCAAGCAATGAGCTGAAATGAGTACTGAATGATATAAAAACTGACCTTTGTGCAAACTACTACTACAGGAATGCCAAGGTTATGCGTTAGGGTGTCTTCTCCCAAAGGCAGAATCACACTGTCATCCCGTTCCTCTTGCGAGGATGTAGCCCTCCTCTGCGGCGAGACAGGGAATTCTTCTCCAGGCTCTACATATTCTTGAAAGTTTCTAACCACTGAACAAACACAAGTAAAGGGAAATGTGACAAAACTGAAAGTGAACTTATCAATGCCTTAACAAGCCTGCATGAATACATTTCTGAGATGTTACAATATGTTGTGAATAATATTTTTTAAAAAGCTCTAACTTTTATAATGAAAGTGTGCCCTGCAAGGGAAGAGCTTTTCTCACCTTTTCGGCAGCTTGCGTCTCCTACCTCTCCTTAATTTCCAGCTCTGCGGCCTGTATCAGTGTCTTAGGCATTCGACAATTCCAAGAGAGTTGGATGCCGGAGTCCTCTGCCGCAAGAAGTATTACAAAGGTAAGTAAAAAAGCTCTTTTCTTGCAAGGCACCTTCACTTTGATTCTTTTTCACCCTGACAGGGTCACTTTAAAAAAAAGCAGTTGCTGAGCTCCCATCAAGTTGCTTTGCCTAAGTGCCAACTGGAGAATGATGTCATCAGTCTGTAGTATCAGGAGGAAGTATTTGTTTAGACTCCCTCCCCTAGCTTTAAGGGCCGGTTCACACTTCTCCGAACACGGAGATTGCATATGATTCGCACCGCACTGTGAGTCATATGCGATCTCTGTGCGATGAAAATTCAGCCACAGAGATTGTATGGCTGAATTTGCATCGCAAATCAGAGTTAACTCGCACAGGACCCTTTTTTTCCGCAGGGTCAGAATTGGATCACATGGTGTTTGACACCATGCGATCCGATTCCTGTGCGAGTTTGCAGTTCACAGTGCGATATGCGAACTGATTCGCGGGAGTCATTAACATTGTATTGACACTCCAGTGTCACTGCTGCCCGGAGACATGCGATGTGGGAACCCGCAATGGATTCACAGGGTTCCCGCATCGCTGCAGTGTGAACCGGCCCTCACTCATGACAATAAACCTTTGTAGCCAGTCACAAAAGGCTGTAGCAGTGGGGGTGCTGATCCATGTGAGACACCATGGAGTTGATTTACTAAAGGCGAATAGACTGTGCACTGCAAGTACATTTGTTCTGAGGGGAAGCTCTGCTGATTTCTATCATTCAATCATGTGCAAGGAAAAATGCAGTTTTTTTTTTTCCCCTTGCATGTGATTGCGTATTCTTTGCAAAGTGAAACTTTACCTCTTTTACTAAGCTTTGGAGCAACTGCACTTGCAGTGCACAGTATATTTGCCTTTAGTAAATCAACACCCAAGTATACATACAGCCTAGAAAATAAAAGACTACTGGGCCAGCACCAAGATTTATAAATGTGTGATAGAAGAAAAATCTTTTAGTCAGCTGTGCTTGATGCCTAAAAAAAAGATGGTGCAGTCCTTTCAAAAAGAAAGAGGACTAGGTCGTTCATAGGAGGCTTACTGTGAACTCAGAGGTAATAGAGGTACCCATTACTCAATGTATGCATGTATCTAATGTGAAAAAACATATTAAACACTAAAAGGGGCCAATTTATAATGCAGTGATACCGCTTCCCACTCTGGGCTATATACTGCAAAGTTATTCCATGCCACCGCCTGCATTCATTGCCCAAACATTAAATAGAGGGCGCAGTGTGGAGCCTGCAGTATACCATGCTGAAAGCGGTAGTAAAGCCCGCTTGGTGATTTTTACCTACAGATAAGCCTATAATAAGACTTACCAGTAGGTAAAATGAATATCTCCTAAATGTGCACCGTTTAGGAGATATGCACTCTGGATGCAGCCAGTTGTCACCGGCGAATGCACTCTGAAGGTCCGGCATACCTCGCTGGACATTCATGCCAGAACTAAGGGCTCCCACGCGCATCACGGCTCTGACTAATCACATAGCCGGAGTGCGCAAACCCAGAAGACCGACCAGGGGAAGATGTCAGCCCTCTCAGCAGTGACAGCGCACCGCTGGAAGGCTTCGTTCCAAGGCAAGTATTTTACAATATGCTAGCATGTGATGCATACTAGCACATTATGCAATTGCCTTACAGGTGTTTTGTTTGTTTTAAACAGCCGCAGTTTACTACTACTTTAAGGGCTTGCTCGCACTGTGTGCGGTGACCTGCGTTTTCTACCATTGATAAACACAGGTCACCACTAGGGCACAGAGAAAACAATTGTTTTCAATGTACCATGTATATAACCTCACTGCCTGTGCGATGTGCAATATAGAAAAATGAAGCATGTTTGAAGCAATGGAGGACACTGCATGTCAACACACAGCAGAGCAATGCAATGTGCTGCTGTGCAGAGCCACGAATGGAGTGCCACTATGTGGCACTTCTAAGTTGAGAAAAGAAAAAAAAGGGAGCATTGAAATGCTTTGAAACAGGCATTGAACTGCTCACTGCTCTGACACTAGCCCTTGTGGGGTAGCGTGAACACAGCCTTAAGCCTAGTACACACTATTCATTTTTTGAAGAGCTTGGGAGGAGCCGCTGGACTAACTATCCTATGTTAGTACAGCGATATCCCCGCTGAGCTATTGTGTTCTGATAGGGGGATGCCCCCCCACCCGCCAGAACACACCACATATCTGCATAGCATGCTGCTATGGTTAATACATCTGTGATCAGTATTTTTATTTAAAAAAAAGTCCTCTTCACGTAGGTCCCTCTGGTCCATGTCAGATGAGAGGTTCTGTCGCCGGCAACTGAAATGGTTTCCACGGTTTTGGGTTAAGTACCATGTACTGATCTACATTGTAAAATAACTGCTATTTAAAAGAACATCTAGACATAGCTGGAGAAACACACAGGGGGCGATTCAATAAGGCATTCTGGCAGTGTAGAGGTTTACAAAAGCCTTGCTCCAAATTCTTTAAACCCATGTGATATTTTCATTTTTAGTACCATTTGCAAAACGTTCACTGTATGAGGCGATTGTTTATTCATAAAGAAATATCGTCATACTGCTGATAAGGAAAGTGGTGATACATATGACCCCTTCCATGGTGCAGTAAATTGCGTCATAGGGCATGTGTGTACGTAAAGAATGAAACTGCAGGAGCAAAACAGTGCCTGTCCATATAACAGATGATTAACTGTAGGAATATGTTAATGTAAAATTCAGTAGTGGTCCTCGCAAAAGTTAAACAGGTTGGAATTTAGGGGTGTATCCAGAAGTAGAGCCCGCATTTCCAGAAGTGGATCCACGGTGTCCAGCAAACCCAGCTGCCCCCGAGCCTACACCCTGGTCTCTAGTTTTGTAAAGTGAATCTTGCATTAGAGCAGGAGCATGTAGAATCCAAGTCAACCTATCGAGAGTCAGCTTTCTGTGACTCTAAAAGCTGACTCTCAATAAATTGACTGATTCCACATGCTTCTGCTCTAATGCAGGATTCACTTTACAAAATAGCAGCACCTGCAAGGTGATTGCTGACTGGCTGCTATGGGTTATTACTTTAGGTTTCACTATAGTCATTAAAGAGCAACTCCTGGCAGAATTTCACATCACTCAGCACTATTGGAAGGTATGGGTTAAACTAGCCATTTTCAAGGGTGCCTTCAGGTTTCCTAAGGGCTTGGCAAAATGCCTAAAAATTGTATATATGCCAGCGAATGGAGGAAGCCTGCCTTTTAGTTACACAAAGCCACAGGTTTTCATTGTGCACCATTACAACCTTCCAGCTGCCAGCATCCTTGCAAACAATGATGTCATCGGTTGATGAGGAGGACATCAGGTGCTTGCACAGCATCCTTGTTTGCCCTTCCTCTTCCCTCCTTTCCATCAGCATTGGGGTCACATTAGCTGAGTGAGGGAGAGAAACCGAGAGAGAAGAGAAACATTGGAATACTAGTCAGTACCAGTGTGCAAAGGTGCATTTTCTTTGAAAGAATAAATCACCTCTAATGTTGGGTGTCTTATGTGTGTGGATGTTGCTGTGTTATGTAAAACTATTAGTTTGATTCTTTACATTTTAGAATGGCGTGCCTGAAAATTTTAAAGGGCGCCTCAACTGAAAAACAATGGGTTAAACAATATAAAGCCCAAACAACAAGATATGGTTCAAAGCCACTTTTCCGGAGTTAATCCCTCTTATGATATAAAGGTATGTGGGGTACTGCGCAATCAGGCTAAGTGAATAAATAAATAAATATTGCTAGTACATAACAAATTCAATATGTGCAATACTGCTGATAAAGTGCAAAAGTGCAAAATAGTTGAAAATCAATCTTGATTTTCAACTATTTTTTGCACTTTTGCACTTTATCAGCAGTATTGCGCATATTGAATTTGTTATGTACTAGCAATATTTATTTATTTATTCACTTAGCCTGATTGCGCAGTACCCCACATACCTTTATCTCTATTTTATCACTGTGTTATATAAATAGGTATTGCAGCGGTCAGAATTTTTATTGGGTTTTTTGGATTTATCTATCACAGATTATTTATTTCACATAAAGGTAGCGCGGAAGATTTACACATATTAATCCCTCTTATGAATTTATTGCACCAAATTCATGAAGCATTTGCAAAACTTGGGGGTTGATTTACTAAAGCTTGAAAGTGCAAAATTTGGTGCAGCTCCACACAGAAACCAATCAGCTTCAAGGTTTTATTGTCAAAGCTTGATTGAACAAGCTGAGGTTAGAATCCGATTGGCTAGCATGCAAAGCTGCACCAGTTTTTGCACTCTCCAGCTTTAGTAAATCAACCCCTTGGTTCTGACAGCGACTCGTGCACCAATTCAGGTAATTCTAAAATGTGGCTCTTTTACATTGTGTCTCATTGAATGCACCACTTTTACATTGGGGTTGATATACTAAAGGAAAAACATACTGTGCACTTTGCTAAGTGCGGTTGCTCCAGAGCTTAGTAAATGAGGTGAAGCTTCACTTTGCAAAGACTATCAAATGAGTTGCAAGGAAAATAAAAAAAAACAGCATCTTTGCTTGCACACGATTGGATGATGGAAGTCAGTAGAGCTTCTGCTCATTTACTAAGCTCCGAAGCAACTGCACTTGCAGAGTGCAATGGCACTTAGCAAAGTGCACAGTCCATTTGCCTTTAGTAAATCAACCCCATTGTGTCTCCTTCAATGCACCACTTTTACAATGTGTTGCATTGAATGCGCCAAATGTAAAAGTGGAGCCAATTAAGGCCAACTCTTTAGGTGTATGGAAAGAAAAACTGTCTCTGACAGATTTTGTGAAAGTGTCTCTCCTGCATAATGTGGCACAGCATAAGCCAACTAGAACTACAAGCTCAAGTACAAGACCGGTATATGAATTTGGAGTACTGGTCAGCAGTTTTAAACTGCATGAGAGATACTTTTGCTAAATGCGCCAGTCTTGATGAATTCCAGGGATATGGTTTTGTATTCTATGTGGAGAAATAACTAAAAAAACTGCAAACTTTATCTGGCTCTTGAAAAGAAATGTTGATACATATTTTACTTGCATTTTTAGGAATGCTCTTTTCATCCATCCCCCTGTCCATACTGGTAAATCATACAAAATCTTTGAGATTTGTTTACTTGTTACCATGGAGATAATCCATCGGTAACAAATGACAAAAACTTCCTAACTGTTTTAGGTTGTTGTCCCACATTGGTAGTGTGCTTATGTTTTAGATGCCCAGCTTCTTTCTTCTTCTATAATAAACAGCTGCATGGCTTGCTTTGTATATATGGTGTCACAGAGATAGCAGCATGGATGACAGTTTTAGCTTCCGGGGCTGGCTGCTGAGGAGTTTATTTAAAGGATTCATTCATTGAGTTCAGGTCAGCTTTGATGAAGTCGAACTATCGACGAAACACGTAGGGCAGAGCTCCTTAGAGGCATTAAAACAGAACAGAGCAGAGAGGTTCCCCAGCCACAGCTTCGATTAATTCGAGCACCTGAGCTGTCAGCCAGCAACAGCAAGGAGCGGTGAGCCACGGGAATCAAATCCATTCTGTATATTAATATGCCTGTGTTTTAACCAACATTGTGAGTGCAGTTCTCAGTGGAAAATAAAATTACGTATAGGTCTTTAATAAGCAAAGTGCATTATTTTTTTCTTCTCTTCTATGTTTTGTTTTAGATATGTGAATTTGGGAGTAATCTTCATTGGAACCACAGTTCATTATGGATAGCTTATTGGTGGTGGAGTTTCTCTTCTTTGCGATGTGGGATTCATCAAACATTGAATGAGGATTTTCAAATTTTTAGACACTGATGCACAGATGAACAAACGTTAAAAAAGTTTTTTGTTTTTTTTTACCACAAATAGTACCAAGGGCACTTTGACACTGGTTCACTACAAAACTGCCAGTAAAAACGCCTATGCGTTAATGGATCGCTTTTGCGGTGCTTTTGGTGCGGTTTGTAAAGGACATGTGACTCAAATACCACCAAAAATGCTTAGTGGGGGGTGTTTTTTGAGGCAGTTCCCATTCATTTCAATGGAGGAGTGCTTTTTGTGCGCTTCTTTTAGCTCCCCAAACTTGCTGCAAGCAGCATTTTTTTCACTGCAACCAAAGCGCACTGCCCCAGTGTGAAAACTTTCATTGATTTTAAAAGGGAAGCATTTTCCTTGAGCTTTTCAGGCGCTTTTTTTTTTTCTTCAAGACCCCTTTCACACTGACACACTTTACAGGCGTTATTTATCTAAAAATAGCGCCTGTAAAGCGCCTCTTAATTAAACTCAGTGTGTCCTTTCACACTGGGGTGTCGCGCTTGCAGGAGAGTAAACAACTCCTGCAAGCAGCATTTTTGGGGCGATGCAAGAGCAGTGTATACACCGCCCCTGCCATTGTATGGGGAGTGCCAGCATACCGCTTCAGAAACACCGCGCCCTGGCGGTTTAACCCCTTCTTAGGGGTTAAAAGCACCCCGCTCTTGCCCGAATAGCGGTGCCAATGCGCCGCTATAACAGCTGTAAAGTGCCGCTAAAATAGTGCCACTTTACACAAACGCACAGGCGGCCCCAGTGTAAAAGGGCACTAAACACAAAATGTCTTAAAAAACTCCTCAGTGTTTAAGGGCCCTAATTGGGCGGTGTAGTGGATAGCACTTTCGTCTAGCAGCAAAAGGGTCGCTGGTTCAAATCCCAACCACGACACTACCTGCCTGGAGTTTGCATGTTCTCCCTGTGCCTGCGTGGATTTCCTCCCACACTCCAAAGACATGCTGGTAGGTTAATTAGATCCTGTCTAAATTGGCCCTAGTCTATGAATGTGAGCTAGAGACATTAGATTGTAAGCTCCTTGAGGGTAGGTACTGATGTGAATTTAGAATATATGTGTAAAGCACTGTGTAAATTGACAGCTCTATATAAGCACCTGAAAAAAAAATTTGGTTGAGAGCCAACATAAGCACACTAGTAATTGTATCAGTTCTAATTCAAAGCATAACTTGAATGTAACAGTTTTGGGAACCAGTTTCTTTCTGCCTTAACTGCTGGATCTGCTTCTGGATACACCCCTAAAGAGATTACCTACCCGTTTAACTTCTTGAGATGACAACAACTGAATTTACACCAATTCCTACAGGTAAATTATCTGTTATACCGAAAGGCACTGGATTGCTTTTGCAGTTTGTTCGTTATGCACACAAGATAGCT
>BLSH010233495.1:350564-375672 GCA_018402905.1 Glandirana rugosa | reverse complement strand
AAGTATCTGATCCCGGTTAAATCTGTCCTAGATTAATTGGATGGTCGTACAGAAACCTCACACCCTCCTTTGGCCTCATGGGTCTCCTTTGGGTGCGTCCGTGTCCCTCTTGTACGTTTGAGGTCCGTCCATCACAGTACCAACCCTAAACTTGGTCGCTGGGAAAACGACGATCTGATTTCACGATAGGTGATGTGACGGGTTAATCCCGGGAAAGTGTGACTCCTCAAAAATTTCTGGAAAACACAAATCACGGGAAAGTGTGACCCCGGCAGACACGCAACCGCATTTCACCGTGATAAAATCGCCGTGAAATGTCGACAATATCGCCGCGTAACCGTGGCGTTTGCATGTTCTCCCTGTGCCTGCGTGGGTTTCCTCTGGGTACTCCGGTTTCCTCCCACACTCCAAAGACATGCTGGTAGGTTAATTAGATCCTGTCTAAATTGGCCCTAGTCTATGAATGTGAGCTAGAGACATTAGATTGTAAGCTCCTTGAGGGTAGGTACTGATGTGAATTTAGAATATATGTGTAAAGCACTGTGTAAATTGACAGCTCTATATAAGCACCTGAAAAAAAAATTTGGTTGAGAGCCAACATAAGCACACTAGTAATTGTATCAGTTCTAATTCAAAGCATAACTTGAATGTAACAGTTTTGGGAACCAGTTTCTTTCTGCCTTAACTGCTGGATCTGCTTCTGGATACACCCCTAAAGAGATTACCTACCCGTTTAACTTCTTGAGATGACAACAACTGAATTTACACCAATTCCTACAGGTAAATTATCTGTTATACCGAAAGGCACTGGATTGCTTTTGCAGTTTGTTCGTTATGCACACAAGATAGCTGCCACAAGGAAGGTTTATTCAGTAAACTGGGTGTCTAGTTAATCATTGCAAGTGATACTAAAGCACATTGTTACCTTTTTCTCTACTAGCTAGTGCATATCTCCAATTGTTATTGCTCTACTGAACACATTTTCTTTGGTCTATCAAGTTAGGCCCACATATGTTTGAATGGAGAACGTGCGCAAAATCAATTGACTCTTAATGGCAGCCCCATGCATTAGCAAAGGCGGCATGTTTTTATGCACGCCATGCAGCGAGATTTAATAAGGGTCGATAGATCTCTTTCCCTATGTTTCTGAGGGTAGGGAAGTCCAATGAAATGAATGGATGGGATGCCCTTCACACAGAACGCCATTCAAAGAGCGGGCTTCCCTATGCATGAAAATGCACAAAAAGTCTACAAAAAGATGCAGTATGAATGGAAGCTCATTCCCATCTTCTCTCTAGGCTCCACATCATTCTATGTTCTGTCAAATTCTTATGAGACAATTCTGCGACAGATTCATAAACCCCTAACTGGTACATACATAAATCTGTCACAAGATAATATTTTGCTAGGACTGTTGCACTTGTACTTTGGATTCTCTTGTTTGTCACTGTGGTGGTGTGATTTCTGTAAAATTATACTTTCTTTAAATGTACTGTACAACTCTGTGGAAGGATTATTAAAAGCTTATAATTAAAAAAAAAAAATCTGTCACAAGCTGTGCTATTTCTTAAACTACTGCGAGACAGATGATTTCTACTGAGCAGCTACGGCACCCTCGGGCCCGGTTCGCAATAATGCGGTGCTGGAACTGCATGTGATTTGGACAGCAATCACACCGCGTTCCTGCTCGAATCACATGCTATTCTGCAGCAGTGCGATTTGAGACATTTATTCTGTATGGCTATAATCGCACCGAAATCAAGCCTTTTTTTTTGCCACACCAAAAACGGATTGCATGGGTGGTCACACCCATGCGATCCATTCTGTAAATCGCGCTTCGTTTTGTAAACCAATTTTGGGGTGTCCTTATCAAACACACCCACAACGGTTCGCATGTACGGGGTGCGATTTTCACTCGGTGCGGAAACCGTACAAAATTTGCTGAGAACTCTGCACCATATCAGTGTGAACAGGGCCTTAATGAATTTCACAGATAGAGTTCACTTACTTTTCTCTTCCATCTCCTTCAGTTCTTCAGGTGGGATTTTTAGTTTATCTATGTGTTCACGGATAACACTGGCCCACTTCTGAAGTGAATCCAAGGCCAACCAAGGCCGCGACATATCGACCACCAACATAACTAACGTGTCCCTGACACTACCGACATCCATGGAAAACTTTAGCAAACCCTTGTGATACAGATCACCATCCAAAATCCATACGTTACATCTGGTTTGATCTACAAAAAGAGAATTTTAGTTACTATGTGTATACCATGGAAATTAACATGTTAAGGCAATATGAAAATCAGTAAACAGTACAACAATGACAAATTATTACATTGTAAAATTAGAAGGGTTAACTAAAAGGATAAGTTCACCTTTACAAAAGAACAATAAATGCACAATTTGTTTGCAAGTACAAAAATATGCACTACTTATTTTTTTTGTTAGGGACCTGTAAAGCATTGCACCTACGAACAGCAGATCACGGGTGTAATGCCACTGTCCTGCAGACCCCCTGTGCATCTGTCTGCCCGTACTTCCGATATAGGTAGGCAATTAAATTAAGCAAGGGCGCTCAATGAACTACCACAGTGCTCAACAGCGCTGTGGTAGTTCATTGAGAACTACAAGTCGACAGCCACAAAGGCTAACAGACTTGCAGTTTTCCCATTCACAGAACACAAAGTGTTGTCATTCTCTGCTGAGCACTACTCTTAGAAGACTAAGAGCCTGATTTGGCAACATGAGGACACAGTCTCTTTCTCCTGAATTAGTTTTGTCACTCTAAGCCCAGGTTCACACTGCCCACGACTTCAAAGTCGCATGACTTTGAGGTCAAACCCCAGCACGACTTTGGCACGACCTGCATGCGACTGCAGCAGGGAGGCCCTTAAGCGCATAATCACGTACCTGTAGGTCACCACAGTCGTCAGCTCTGGGGCACGCGCAAACGCCGCTGGAGCCGCGCTCCCGCTGTGATTGGACATAGAGGGTCCGACGGCCACCCGCGATCGTTTAGAGGAGAGACGGAACGGCGGTAAACAAGGCAGACTGTCGTTCTGTGAGGGAGGAAAATAGAGATCTTTTGTTTGAAACACGGATCTCCATTTTCCTCCAGTGTCCGCATTCCACCCCCCCCTTCCCCAGTTAGAAAGCACACTTAACCCTTAGATTGCCCCTGATGTTAGCACTGATCACAAAAAATGGCCTGGTTCCAAAAGAAAAAAACATTTTGGCTGGGGTTATTCTTTAACTCAAACTGGCTTTTTGTGTGACTGTAGCTATGGTATTTTAGAGGTAGTAGCTGATATGAATGATTTAAAGCGCTCTGTTTTGTGCTCAGTTTAGACAATATTCAGATGTTTTTGTCCATTATTGATAATCATCATTTCATCTCTACTTGCCATCTCTGTCTTCATCATGGACGTTAATGTAAAGATATTCCATTCCTCTTCCTTTCTTGTACTCTTCAATTCCTTGCAGCTTTCCTATCAAACTTGTCTTGCCAGCTCCATCCTCCCCTGTAATCATTTGATGATGACAATAGAGAAATTCATTAAATTAACAGCACATTACATTTACCATCATGAAGAACGTTCTATTGGTTTAAATTGTAATGATCATTATTTTAGCTATTACAAGCAAGCTTTAAAGTAACTCAGATGCAAAGAGAAGTTATAAGATATTGTGCTCAGGGAGGGTTAAAGTGTTACTAAACCCAGGACCCTGCATTCACTATATCTGGTTTCCAGCAATACACAGAACATGGAAATGCAATTATTTTAGTAAATATAAACTGCTAAATAACTTTGCTCATCAGCAGTATATAGCAATCTTGTGACTTTTATCAGCACTGGTTAAAGCTTGGAGGAGGAGGAGTTTTCATTTTCCTCTGACTGTCCTAAGAGGCTGCATGACCCCTGGCTGTCTGGACAGTGCCAATTGGCCCTGCGCTGATCACATGCACCCTTCAAAAAAAAAAAAACTCTTTAGCAATACACACCAAACTGAGCATGTGCGTCTCCAAGGCTCTGTTCTACCAGCAGATGGATTGAGGACAGTAAAAAAAGGGGAGGATCAGAGAGACAGGACTAAACAGCCTTTTTACACAATGCAGAAGATTAACCCCTTAGGTTCCACAGTGAGTGTAAAACATACTGGTCTGTACTTCTAAATTAGGGATCGACCAATATTGTTTTTTTCAGGACCAATACGATACCGATTTTTCGGCCATCTCTCAGGCCGATATTCGCTGCTAAAATTCTGTACATTTAAAGTTTTTAAAAGATAACAATTTTCTACACAAATCTGGTATAAACTGAACATGTTAATGTTTATTAAAATGTTAAATATTAAAGGGCTCGTTCTTCACACCAAAGTAAGGGAAAAGAGTTTCCATATAGAGCAGGGATATGCAATTAGTGGACCTCCAGCTGTTGCATAACTACAAATCCCATCATGCCTCTGTGAGTCTTGCTATGCCTCATGGGATCCGAGTTCTGCAACATCTGCAGGTCCGCTAATTGCATATTCCTGATATAGAGCAACATCACAGAGGCAATTGGGTTAAAGCGGAGTTCCACCCAGAAATTTTTTTTTACATCATGCAAGTCCTTTGCCTCTATATACTTACCTTTGAAGGAAAAAAAAAAAATGATACTCACCCTAAGTCGCTTGTTGCTAGGTGGTTTCTGTAATCTGCCCCTATTTGGTCCTAGGCTATTTTTTACTTCCTGCTTCTCCAGGCCTCCTGGGAGATGTGACTCATCATTTCCCAGGAGTCAGTGGGCTTCCCTGTAATGTAAAATCGTGTTATTTCCAGACAGGAAATGACGCGATTTAAAGCGGACCGAGATCAAGGAGTGCATGATGGTTACCCATGCACTTCTTTCAGGAAGAGATGACAAGGAGACCCAGGATGGGCTTCAGATGCCCTCACCTAAAATGGAAAAGTCCAGCAGTGAGATATGAAATTGTGAGTAAAAAATACATGTAATTACTAGGCGGTTTGAAAGTAAGGAAACAAAAAGGTCACAACTATTTAGTGTTAAAAGAGTGGATGCTAAAAAAATAAAATAAAAATTCTGGGTGGAACTCTGCTTTAAATGTAAAAAATGTCTTTATTGTAACCATATACAAAACCAGCTAAATAGTAATCAGTTTAAATAAACAAACACCTCCACCACAACCTCAATAAAATGGTCAACGTTGACAGACTACCCTCATGAACCACCACTCATACACCATCCATACAGATAATTGCACAAATGTCTATAATTAAAGTAATAAAGGCTAAGATAGCTGCTTGATCGCTTTGGGGATAGTAGGGGATAAGTGCAAAACAAGGATGGGAGTAATGACTGGAAGTTTCCCCTCAATAAGAATCCTTTTGCTTACGATTTGCACCGATCAGATTGTATATGAATTGTATGTCTTTGGTAAAGTAAATAATGCTCGCCAATTCCGATTCATTGTGGAAACTCATAGAAAAAAAAGGGATGTATATGAGTAAATATCAACTGTTCCATAGATAATGTCAATGGCAGAACATCCTCCGATATATGTGATTAGAGGAGTCAGACTCACCGATCTTCATCGGAGCAGGAGCGGACATATAGTCCCAGCGGCTTGGCTGTATGTTCAGTCTATCTGTGCTGCAGGTGCCGGAGCCCACACTTCTCCGCTGACCCTTACAAAGTTGCTGGTCAGGTGGAGGTAAAGGGATCTATGGCCGCCATTGAGGATATCTTACGGTGTGTTCCTCCCGAGCCTGCCTGTTCCTCCGGGGGTAAAAGGGCTTGTATTACAAGAGTATGCACTGGCATTGGAATTGGTTAGCATCTCCACAGCCGGCTGCTCAGACCTGATTCCGGATGGGATGGCTGGTAAAGGGAGTAGTGTCACCATGCAAATTGTTCATGGAAGAGCAGAAAAGGGGATAAAAAGTCCAGGAAACCTCCAGAAGAGTGGTGGTGTGACCGCGAAAAAAACCTCACAGACAATTTGATTCCATATAAGCTGACATGTTTCCTTTGTATGCACAATCTTCCTCTGAGCTGGGTATAAGGCTTGGGACTCGGCTTTAAATTCATTGTTATTCAATTAGCTTCACAGGTGCAAATTAACCAGTTCCCTATAGAGTCATTGTAAAATGACGTCGGCAGGAACCCTGCTCTTTAGCACGTGACCGACTGTGTCCAATCACAGCCGGTCACTATTGTGCTCGTCGTGCACGCCGCTCGTGCACGCCCCCAGGGGCGCACAGCGTGGCGATCGGGGCTGAGGCTTGTCCCTCGGACAAAGCCCAGCTCCGATCAGGGTAAAGAGCCAATAGAATTGGCTCTTTACCACGTAACCCGCTGTGTCCAATCACAGCCAGTCACATGATGTAAATAAACCGCGGTAACGAGCTGTTACTGGGTTCTCCCTCTCACACAACGATCCTGTGTGAGAGGGAGATTGCGGTAATAGCTTGTTACAGCCTAGTGTACACACCAAGCACACTGATCTCCCCCCCCCCCCAATAAAGAGGATCTGTCACCACCCCATCAAAGTAGCTGTCACAGCCCATCAGTGTACCTGTCCATCAAAGTACCCGAGTACCTGTCACAGCCCATCAAAGTACCCAAGTACCTGTCACCAGCCCATCAAAGTACCCGAGTACCTGTAACCAAACCATCTGAGTACCCGAGTACCTGTCAGCATCCCATCTGAGTACCCGAGTACTGGTCACCAGCCCATCTGAGTACCTGTCACCATCCCATCTGAGTACCCGAGTACTGGTCACCAGCCCATCTGAGTACCTGTCACCAACCCATCTGGAGTACCCGAGTACTGGTCACCAGCCCATCTGAGTACCTGTCACCAACCCATCAGAGTACCCCAGTACCTGTCACCAACCCATCAGAGTACCCCAGTACCTGTCACCAACCCATCAGAGTACCCCAGTACCTGTCACCAACCCATCAGAGTAGCCCAGTACCTGTCACCAACCCATCAGAGTACCCCAGTACCTGTCACCTGCCCATCAAAGTACCCGAGTACCTGTCACCTGCCCATCAAAGTACCCGAGTACCTGTCACCTGCCCATCAGTGTACCCATCACCAGCCCATCAGAGAACCTGAGTACCTGTCACCAGCCCACCAAAGTACCCGAGTACCTGTCACCTGCCCATTAGAGTACCCATGTACCTGTCACCAGACCATCAGCGTACCCGAGTACCTGTCACCAGACCATCAGCATACCCGAGTACCTGTCACCAGACCATCAGCGTACCCGAGTACCTGTCACCAACCCATCTGAGTAACCGAGTACCTATCTGCAGCCCATCAGAATACCTGAGTACCTATCAGCAGCACATGCCTCATAAAATATACCTCGGGTGTTTGCTTTGCAAAATGGGGTCATTTTGGGGTAACCACTGTCCTGGTGTTCCAGGGCCTTCAAAAGTGTGATAGGCATGAATGAAATTTTATGTGTAATTTATGCTCCTAGAACGCCTGACGGTGCTCCCTGCATGTTCGGCCTCTGTATGTGGCCAGGGTGTGAAAAAGTCTCACACGTGGTATCGCCATACTGGGGACGAGTATCAGAATATATTTTGGGAGTTAATTTTTGCTATGAACATGCTATGTGTTAGAAATATGTTATACATTGACCACCTTGTGTAAAAATAAAAGCGTTTTCATTTTCTTTCCACGTTTTTTTAAAGATTTGTGGAAAAAAATTAACCATTCAAAAGACTCATAATGCCTCATAGAATATACGCTGGGGTGGGGTTTTTGCTTTCCAAAATGTGGTAATTTTGTGGGTAATTCCATTGTCCTGGTGCTCTAGGGCCTTAAAAAAATGTAATAGGTCGTTAGGAAATTAGATGTGAAATTTTTGCTCCTAGAATGCCTGACGGTGCTCCCTGCATGTTGGACCCCTATATGATGCCAGGCTGTGAAAAAGTCTCACACATGTGGTATCGCCATACTCGGGGCGAGTAGCAGAATGTATTTTGGGGTGTAATTGTGCTGTGTGTGAGAAATAACTTCTTGTTATGACAATTTTGTGCAAAAAAAAAAAAAAAAAAACGAATAATGTCTTAATTTTCCCAAGAATTGTGAGAAAAAAGCACAACTTCAAAAAACTCACCATGCCTCATACTAAATACCTTGGAATGTCTACTTTTCAAAACATGTTGTAGCATACTACCGCCACATGAAAACTGATGGGAAAAACAGATTTCAAAACAGACATCTCCGTCTGCAGTGCGCCATGGTGTGATGAACAAGGTCTAAAAGTAAAGAAAATGGGAAAAATAAAGTGCTTGAAAAATAAAAACTTGGCTTCCCAAAACATAGAAAAAGGTATAAACTGCATTGCACTGCACTGATTAAATTTAAATTTCTACTGCAGTGCAAAAAGCTAGACAGTGGACAGGACACACTACACTTTCTTCAATACTCCCAGTTAAGTAGAACAATATTATAGTGCAGAAAGCATAACATTTCAGCATGTTCACCTGTTAAACGGGTTCTGTTTTTTTCATATATTGCTGCCACTTCACTAAAAACACGCTCACTTGGTACAGAAGAAGGCGGAGCAGAGAGGTATCTTCTAGCATGAGGCGCAAGTCTTTTGTACCGTGCCTCCTTTTCTTTCCACCACTGAGGAGGATCACCACTCCTGTCAATTACTGGTACCTTCAAATAGAGATGAAATTCATCAACCAGGCTGATCATTGATGCACATTCAGAAGAATCCTCCGCACGAGGCCCCAATAAAACGCTGAACATGGCATCAATTCGACCACGATGATGATTCTCGTCTGCTTGTCTTTGACGTTTGTCTGTTTTGCAGCATCCTGCTCTTCCAGATTAGTAACATGCTCTTCCTAACTTGACCTTTCTGCAGGAACCTCCAGCACCTTGTGTTGATCTCCTGTCAGCCATTGTTTTGCATTGGCCAATACATTATCAGAAAGCATGATTTTTGTATTGAGGATCCAAAAGACATGCCAGCACAACATTTTTATGCTCTTCATGCTTCTCAAAGCGTTTGGTGAGGCTGTCCCTCATGACCCGCCTTAACATTTTAATGCCATGTGTGTTGGGTCCTTCATTCTCTTGAAGAAGCATCTTCAGCACTCTCACACATGGGAGAACAGATGACACAGATGAGTTGTAATGACTCACTTCTAGTGTCACCTCCTCTATGGGAGGAGGGACTCAATGACATTGGCTACAATGTCCCACTGATCAGCAGTAGGACAACAATATCCTCCATGTTCTCCTGAATAGATGCTCAGAGCTCGCTTCTATTCCAGCATTTTTTGTAGCATGTGAAGTGTAGAATTCCATCATGTTGGAACAGCCTGAATTAGGCTGTTTTTGGGTAGGCCAAGGTCTGCCTGAATGTACCTCAGTCACTGCTTGGCAAGTACTGAATGGTGGAAATAGCCTGCACACCTCTTCAGCATGCCAATTATATCTATTAAAGCTCTCTGGCTTGACAGACCATCATTTACCACAAGTTGCAGGGTGTGTGAAATGCAACTGAGGTCTGACACTTCAGCAAGCCTCATTCCTTTCGCCATGTTTGCGCCGCTGTCACGAAGCACAAGCCTCACTCGGCCTTTGTTTATTCCCCAGTCTTCAAGCATGCCTACAAACATTTCTTTAATGTACTCCTCAGTGTGGGATTCTTGCATCACTTTTGTATTCAACACCAATTGCCTTTTTGTCCATCTGCTGTCAATGAAGTGGCATGTAAGACTCATTAGTGACTCAGTCATGAATGAGTTTGAGTTGCCAGCATTCTCTGGTTGCAGCATAGCCTTTACTTTCTCAACTACCTTTTGGTGAATCTTTCCCAGCATTTCGGTTCGGTAATACTTTTCACTCTTCAGTGGGTGGGTACCTTGGCTCAGCTATGGACATCAACCTCTGAAATCCAGAGTCAGACACCATTGTAAATGGCTATCAGTAACCATCATCTCTGTGATTGCTTTGTCCAGCTGTTGGGATCTTCCATCCGAATTTAGCCACGTAGCATTTTCTTGAAACATATCTTTTATTGTTGTCTGGTGGGATTGTGGTATTTCACTTTGTGATTCAGTTTGTTTTCTCTGTGCTTCATTATATAATTCAACAAGAACTCTTAGACGGGCCCAAAGATTTAATATATTTTTGGTTTTTGTAGTTGTTGATCCCATGCTCACATTGTTTGCGCATGTGTTGCACACTGCTGCTTTTCCTGGGGATGGTTGAGACAAGAAATAGTCCCAGACCACACTTACTTTTTCTCTCTGTATCCTTCTGCATTGAAATTTGAAAGAGTACAGATACAGTTAAAAACGTATGGCACCCTGCTGTGGGTGGCCTGCTGGCAGGCCCCCTGCTGTGAGTGGGCCTGCTGGCAGGCACCCTGCTGTGAGTGGGCCTGCTGGCAGGCACCCTGCTGTGAGTGGGCCTGCTGGCAGGCACCCTGCTGTGAGTGGGCCTGCTGGCAGGCACCCTGCTGTGGGCGGCTTGCTGACTGGCACCCTACTGTGGGCGGCTTGCTGACTGGCACCCTACTGTGGGTGACTGGCTGACCTGGTACCTTGCTGTGGGTGAATGGGTGTGTGGCTGCTGGCTGGCACCTTGCTGTGGGGGGGTGGCTGGCCGGCCTGGCACCTTACTGTGGGTGGGTGGCTGGCGTGTCCGTCCGAGTGTCAAGGCGAGGGAGGCCCGTCAGACTTAGAATGTTGTGGCCCAGTGCGCGGAGGCGTAATGATGTCGTGTACGTGTGCCGTGCACCCCTGCACACTGGGTCTGCAGTGCACCGCAAACCTTCCAGGCTTCTGGGCCCCAAAAAGATGGCCGCAGTCCGCAGAGACCAATATTAGTAATATCGGTTTGGTTTGCGACCGATACCTATTCTTCAGAAAATGTGGATATCGGCCCTATACTAAGTACATTTTGTATTTGTGTGCATCCATGAGCAAACACTGTTTATCGAATGGAAGGAAAACTTTGAAAAGAGCCTGTCCAAGATCAGGCCTAGATACTCCAAGCAATGAGATGTTTTATTGCTGGTTCTGGAGATTTAGGATACACTCGATTCACGGTCGATTGGATGACAGAGCCTGAATCGACTGTTCCCTCATAAGAATTTCAGAATCAGATAACCCACTAAGGGGATGACCAGAGAGCACAGTAGAGGAGGATGAACAGGTCTGAAGAGAAGTCTAGAAACCTCCTTATCTGGGACAAAAGCTATGACCCCTCAAGAGAGAAGCTACGCTAGCATAGCATGAAGGTCCACCAATCTTTGTAGGGATGATGTTGGCAAATTTGGCATAAAGCAGGGTGGAGGCAGAAACAAAAAATTCTAGTTTGTAGACTAGATTACAAAGTTCTGGACCCAAACATCTAAAATGTCCCAGAACCAATCCTCATAAATGGGACTGTCATCATGGAAAGTGCCTTTCCATGGCTGTTAATCCTAGTTGATAATTGCATTAGTGCAATCTATAGAATGTTGCACTTGTATTTTTTATGTGCATTTGAACTTACTCATCTTGAGTGACTTCCTTTGTAACCTTTTGAAAATCTGTAAATAAAAATATATTCAACCTTAAAAATGTCCCAACAGACATCCTCCACTCTGAAAATTTGGGGCACACCTTCATTATGTAAAGGCCTTGCTGAGGAGTTCAGGACTTATAGCAGAACAGAGTTCCAGGCTCTGCCTTGGGCCTGGAGGCCTAAGAAATATATAAAGGGACTTGTTTTTAGCTTTAGGAGTGGAAGGTACTCTTCTTCCCTGTGAATTTTAAAGCAGACCCTCAGTCATTTTTTTATCTTTCCATCTATTAAATTTTCTGCCCTTGTTGTTTTAACTTTGGATAGTAAAACATTTTTTTTTATGCCAGTAAATACCTTATACAGCCCACTTCCTGCTTCTTGTCTGGTCATTAGCCTAGGCTTATGACATCATGCACAGCTCTCAATCTCACTTTTGTGAGAGTTTGCCCGGGGGGGGGGGGGGGGGAATGAGTCATAAGAGGGCCAATGAAAGCTGCAGGGCTGGAGAGATGGAGATGTGCCTATGTGTGTCTGTGTAAATCCAGGAAGTGAACAGGCGGCAGCTTCAGCTGCCCACAGTTAAAATGGCTGCAGCCAGACTTCATGGAGGGAGATTTATGCAGCATATTTGTCAAGTAAAGAATCACTATATATAATATGCAAAGTGGTTGGAGGGAAGCTTCAGGATGACAAAGATGTTTTTATTACAAATTATGTGAGCAGACTGCAGTTCCTCTTTAAATGCTTCCGGACCACCAACCACATATATACTGCGGCAGGGCGGTCCGGCTGCACAAAATCACGTACCTGTACATGATTTTGTGCACGCGATCTGGGGCACACGCATGCGCCTCCAGAGCACTGCTCCAGCTCTTATTTGGACACAGTGGGAGCAATCAGCGGGTCCAGCAGAACCAATGCCCGCCGATCGTTCGGAGGAAAGGCAGAATGCCAGTCTGCCTATGTAAACAAGGCAGACCGCTGTCCTGTCAGGGAGGAAAAGAGAGATCCTGTGTTTCTGCCATGCATAAACATGAATCTCTCTTTTCGTCCAGTGCATCCACTCCCCCCCACCCCCCACTTAGCAAGCACTCCCTAGGAGCACACTTAACCCCTGGTGTTAACTCCTTCCCTGCCAGTGTCATTTATACAGTGACAGTCCATTTTTTTTTTTGGCACTGATCACTGTATTGGTGTCCCTGGTCCCCAAAATGTGTCAATAAGAAAAAAAAAAATATGTACCAGAATACATATTAGCCTAAATTGATGAAGAAATTTGATTTTTAAAAATTTTTTTATTAGATATGTTTTATAGCAGAAAGTAAAAAATATTGTTTTTTTTTTTCAAATTTGTCAGTCTTTTTTGTTCGTAGCGCACAGAGATGATCAAAGCTGGAAAGCTGCAAAATGTGCCCTTTTGGTTCTGCAGCAACTTGCTGGATGAAAAATAAATCTCCATAAAAGCTAAGAAAACATTTTTCTTCTTTCAGAGGAGAAAAGACATTTATTCTCCTTAGACAACAGAAAAAAAAAACTAGGTGTTCTGGGAGTCAGTATACTGGGCTGTCCTTTCAAGGCCGCCACAGCTATTCTCCATCTTAAATGCTTATTGCTAGGTGGTTAGCACTTCTGCCTAGCAGCACTAGGATCATTGCTTTGAATCCCAACCACAGCACTACCTGCCGGGAGTTTGCATGTTCTCCCTTTGCGAGTTTCCTCCAGGTACTCCAGTTTCCTCCCACACTCCAAAGACATGCTGTTAAATTAATTGGCTCCTGATTAAAGGAAAAGTCCAGCCAAAGCTTGTTTGGCTGTACTTCTATGGATCACAAGAGTGCAATTAGTTTTGAACTACTGTGACCCGTTCTCAGCAGAGAGCGGGATGAAGTCCACTCTCCGCTGACGTCACGGATGTCCGTCCAGGCACCGTGTCATCCCAACCACGGAGTCTGGATCCGCCAGGTGCCTGGACTGACACCCGCCTCAGCCTCTCAGTGAGCCGCTGAGAACCCTAGAAGGCCGCTACCCGCCCCTCCACAGCTCAGCGCTGCAGTGAGCATGGGGGAGCAGAGCAGAGAGCTGCTGATTGACAGTCGGCAGCTCTCTGCTCGGGGAGCTGTGAGAACCGAGCCATTGGCGGTGTTCGATCGCTCGGTTCTCAGTGTAGAAGTGCCAGGGGACAGATGCAGCATCAGACTGATGCTGCATCCACCTAGGTACTGGAAAAAAAATCCTTTACTTCTCTTTTAAATTGGCCCTAATGTATGCAAGAATGGGAGTTAAGGACTTTAGATTGTAAGCTCCTTGAGGGCAGGGACGGATGAGAATGTATAATATATAAAGCACCGCGTGAATTGAAGGTGCTATCCAAGTACCTGTAATAAATAAAATAAACTGCACAGCTGTCTTCGACTTCAATATTTTCAGTGTCACAGACCACAAACAAGTATGCAGCTAGCAATGTCACAACTCCTAACTAGCATACTTGCTTTGCATCAGCAACTCAGAGCCCAGGTTCACATACGTGCGATCTCAGAGATTGCATGCGATTCGCCCCCACACAACAGGTGCCAATCACATGCGACCTCTGAGCATTGCGAGTTCAGCCATGCAGTTGTATGGCTGAACTCTCATTAGATTTGCACAAAAAAAGGTGCAGGGACCTTTTTTTCCCTGCAGTGGAATTGCATCGCTTGGGTGTTCTCAACCATGAGATCCAATTCATGTGCGAGTTCACAGTTCGCACTGCTATCTGTGAAAAAAACTGGGGGTGTCATTAACTTTGTAATGACACCCGCAGCGGTTTGCAGAAGGCAGTGTGAACTGACTGCGGGAACTGGCTCTGTAATCGTGCCAGATCCCGCATCGCACAAGTGTGAACCCGGGCAGAAAGTACTGAATAACATGAATGGGTATGACAGCCAGGGAACAAGCGTCATCAGAAGCCTTCTCAGCTATCCATTCCTAAAACACATAATGGAAACAATAACTTTTATTTAGGCAAGTATTAAAATACTGTACGATTAGGACCCCAGATTTCTTTTCCTTTTTTACTTACCAAGCACCAGCACATTCTTTCCGGAGGGTAACTTAGAACGAGACCTAGTGGAAACTTCACTCAGTATAGAGGACCTAAATAAAATACAAAAACGTATTAGCAGGGTTATGTGACCCTTATATGTAAAACATTGCAGACATTCCTAAAGTAAAACTAGCATCAGATATATTTTTTCATAATCAAAACATTTGTTGGCCTTGTAAAACCTTCCATAGGTCAAATAGTTAAGGCTCCTATAGCATTTATGACGTGTTTTTGAAGCATGTAAAAGCATCAAGAATGCCTGTTAAATGCCCATGAAAGTGTTGCTTTTCTAGTGGGAAGTGTTTAAAAGGGGAAATGATCTACTTTGAGGTGTGGTTAGGTTGTGGTGTGATGGGCATTTTGTGAATTCTCTGCAAGATGGATTTGTATACTTTGATCTTGGACATTTGGCTTAGTCCAGCTCAACTTTACAGACACAAAAAGCTTTGCCACTGGCAAGAATTCTCAATGCCCCTGCCTGGCACTGTCTGTATTGATGCTTTTACCTGCTCACAGAGGCAAATGGGGTTACCTCACAGCCGCTTCGTACAAACAGGAAGTGTCTATAGTTGCACTGTTCTAGTTTTCTATTATTTACATCCCAGTGCATTCTGGGATAAAGGAACCTCCACTACCTCTCCTCCAACTCTCAGCTAACACTTTATAAATACTTCACCAGCAGCCAATAAATACTATCGGTGCTGTTAAAGTGCAGTTATGGCAAGTTACCATTGAAATGAATGGAGTCGACATACAAACATCAATGTCTCACAAAAGCGACACGCTGCTTAACCACTTCAACCCAGGAAGGATTTCCCACATTAGGACCGGAGCACTTTTTGCGATTCGGCACTGCGTCACTTTAACTGACAATTGCGGGGTCGTGCGACGCTGTACCCAAACTAAATTTGCATCCTTTTTTTCCACAAATAGAGCTCTTTTGGTGATATTTGAAACAATTATAAACAAAAAAGAGCGACAATTTTGAAAAAAAAACAAAACACATTTTTTTTACTATTTGCTACAATAAATGTCCAATAAAATAAAATAAACAAATTTATTCATCAGTTTTGGCTTCTACATGTTTGTGGCAAAAAAAAAAAACAAAAAAAAAAAAAACCCAGATCGGCGATTTATTAACTGGTTTGCCCAAAAGTTGCCACATTTACAAACCATGAGAATTCATTTATGGCGTCTTTACAATTTTTTTTTTTTTACTAGTAATGTCGGACATTTTTGACAATTTTTTGGGACCATTGACATTTATACAGCATTCAGAAATTTAATTAGCCATCGATTACTGTATAAATATCATTGGCAGGGAAGGGGTTAACCTGCAGGGGGCAATCAAGGGGTTAACTGTGTTCCTTAGGCGTGTTCTAACCATGTGGGGGCTGGGCTGCCAGGGCCATAAGAGATTTAACTGATCCCCAGTACAGGGATCAGTATATCTCTGTCATGCCACCTGACAGAGCGGGGAACTTCCGCTTTTCTTCTCTAACAGATGATCGCGGTCGCCGGCGGACATAGAGTACGCACGACCCACAGACCCACTCAGGAAGCGTGCTGCGGGCACAAAAGCGTGCCGGCGCAGCGCACGCTTGTCCCCTAGCTGCGCGTGTGCGGTTCGCTGTTTATAGACGGCGATTCGTACTACGCTGCCAACTTGCAGCAGTAAAAGTGCGCGACACGTTCTTTAAGTGGTTTAAAGTGGAACTTTACCCATAACAACATGATAAAAAAATAATGTTCTTTAGCAAAGAACATGCATTCCACATTATTAATTATGCTACTCTAAATGAGTGTGTGCTGTATTGTAATACTTATGGCAGGCACTGAAGGGCAGTCTTGAGGCTTTAAAAATCGCTCTGCTGACCCCCGCAGAGCAGGCGGATGACAGGTCCGTCTCCGCTCACTGTTCTGAGATGGACCTGTCAGAGTGCCGCTCTCCTCTATAGGGAGATCGGATGAAAACGGACCGCCTGTCCATTTTCCTCCGATCCGCCAGACGGATGGAAAATAGGGTCTCCATCCGTCTGGTTTTCACGGGAGGATCGGATCGAATAGCAGCGGACATGTCACTGCTGACACCCGCTGCCCCATAGGGTTGAATGGAGGGTTCAATCAGGTCCGCCTAAAAACTGACAGACGGTCCTGATCAAAAAGCCCACGTGAAAGGGGCCTTATAGTTTTTTTTTAGACCTCTGCGAATGACTGACAAGGTTGTGGGGAAAGAGCCCTGCACACAGCCATGCCGGTTTTAAAAAGTGATAGTGGGTGAGGGGAGAGAAACCCCCCCCACTGTCACAAGGGGGTGGTGCTTAACAGTAACATGTTACACACTAAATACAGGTGTAACATGTTACCAAAGGTGAACTCCTCTTTTAATGCTAATGGTTAACTACAATCATCATTATCTTTATATATTAAGGAATACCACGCTAAATGATTACATAAAAACTTTGTAGCTGCCAGCACTACAATCAACAATCCATTGTGAACAGATCTATACATAGAAAAAAAAAAAAAGTGCAACGCTAAAGTAACAATATGTAAAGCAACAGTGATTTTATCACAGAACCATAGATCATATGGGTCAATAAAGTGTGAGATGCCAAGTATCAAAAAAAGGAAAGAAAAAATAAAATAAAATTCAGTTCATATATACAAAAAAAATTAAATATATCAAAAAAGTCCAAAGTGAAAAAATTCCAGTGTGTTTTGAAGTGATTATAAATTACAGTGTAAACAGTCCATATACAACAGCCATGCGTGAATATCCACCACCAAAGCCAGGTATCGCGCTTACCGGAACCTATGGACTCAGATACCGTGGTATGGAGTCAGCAAGGCACGTGTAATCCAGATAGTAATTGCGGAAGCAATTCAGAGGGTCTCATCCCAGATGAGGTCTTAGACGAAACGCGTTGGGTCCAATTTTTGTGCAGGCTATCATATTTTACATGTTTCCCTGTTGGATTTTTTTTGACAGGCTTTGTCTCTTTGGCTATGATGTAAGCGTTTTACCTTTTTTTTTTTAAACATACCATATACGGTTTTACACTATGTGGAGGTCTTTTTGTATTTTCATGGTCCATTGGAGTGAACAATAATTGAGTGAACGGCAATCCTATCGTGAGGTGGTGATGTGAGATCCTCTGATATGCTTTCGCAATTAGTATTTAGCTTACACATGCCTTGCTGACTCAGTACCACAGTATCGGAGTCCATACGTTCCGGTAAGTGCAATACTTGGCACCTTGCACTTTATTGACCCATATGATATATGGTTCTGTGATAATATCACTGTTATTTTACAGATTGTAAGTTTAGCCCCGCACTTTTTTTGTATACAATTATTATCATCTACCTATTAACCAGAGCTTGACAAACCCCAGGTCGCATTGGCGACTAGATTTAGCGACCTGGGGCAGCCCTGCAGGAGGTGTCCTGTCAACGTGCGGCACCCCCTGCGGATGCGCAAACAAAGTGGCCGCGCCGGCTGGTAATTGAGGCCCCGGCTTCGTTTGCAGCCTTCTGGAGCTATGCATTAGGTTGGGGAACTGGCTCCCTCTTGTGGTGGCTGTGACAAACAGTCACTGAGGGCGCGCCGAGTCCCCTGCCTGCTCTGCCCGCCCATCTACTTCCCAGGAGGAGAAGTGGATTTCTTTGCAGGCTTCACCTGGGGCCCTTTGATTAATGGTGAGTGGACAGGGAGTGTGGGGCAGCTTTGTGGGGCACTTACAGCCCCACAAAAAAGAGAATGATGTAAATAGATGTAGTTTTTTTTTTTTCATATTGACAATATATTGATTATTATTCATTCTGCCAGAGGCACACATCTAAAGGCCTTACTCACATGGGCATTCTGTTCTGTTCAGTCTGTGTCAGTTTTTCAGGCGGATCTGAACAGATGCTCCATGCAGCCCTATGGAGCGGCAGGTGTCAGCGGTAACATGTCCGCTGACATCCGCCGCTCACCAATCCTATCCGGTCCTTGAAATCCAGATGGATGGAAACCCTATTTTCCATCCGTCTGGAGAATCGGATCGGATGAAAAAACGGACAGGCGGTCTGTTTTCATCCGATCTCCATGAAGTAGAACGGGGCTCTTGACAGGTCCATCTCTGCACAGTGAGAATAGACAGAGCTGTCATCCGCCTGCTCAACGGGGATCAGCGGAGCTATTCCTCCTGAGCAGAGTGGAGTCCACAAACGGACAGCCCCATGTAAAAAGGGGCCTATGGAGTGGTGGATGTCAGCAGACATGTCTGCTGACATCCGCCGCCATCCGATCCTGTCCACCAAAAACAGATGGATGGTGGTTCCATTTTCCATCAGTCTGGTGGATCCGATGGAAACGGACAGGTGGTTCATTTCCATCTGATTCTCCCATAGAGGACAATAGGCTGTGTCCGTGTTCGCTCCGCACAGCGGAGAGATCCCCATTGAGCAAGCAGATTCTGCTTAGCAGGGGCGCCCATGTAAAAGGGACCTAAGGAGGCATGAGTTCCTGGATCACTAGATCTAAATCTGAAATAAAGCTTTATTGTTAGTTAAAAAAAAACTGGCTCCTAACTTTTTTACATTCCAAGCAAATTTGTCAAGCCCTGCTATTAACCTAAGGTGATACGAACTGAGATATATCACCGCTTTTCTCCCTCCAGCGTGGTACCCAGCAGGGCTGCCACCTTTCACCTTGCTTTAGCTATAGAGATGCTGGGTATCTCTGTTAGGCAAACCCCGAAGGTTGGGGGAATCTGCTGGGGCCCAATAGAGGAGAAAATCTCCCTATATGCGGACGACACTTTGGTGTTTCTCAATGGCACTGAAGCCTCGTTCCGGGGACTTATGCAGGTGGTGGAGGGGTTCAGAGTGGTCTCGGGCCATAAAGTTGGCTGGGACAAATCTGTTGCTTTTCCTATAGGCCCCCCTATATGTTATGATTACTTACAGTCATCCAAGCTACAAGGCTCCGCACATTCAAGTACTTGGGAATTAACATTAGCGTTGATTTTCTACAATACGAATCTCTAAATATCTCCCCAGTGATATCTCATATGGAAACAAGACTTCAGGTGTGGACATCTCTACCTCTGGACCTTATGGGATGTATAAATATAGTGAAAATGATTTTTCTCCCTAAACTTCTCTACCTCCTCAGAGCCTCCCCAATTTTTATCCCAAGGCGATTGTTTAGCCATATACATTCCCTTATATCTTTATTTATTTGGAACAAATCACATCCATGGATTGCTAGGACCTCCCTTCAAGCCTCCACTCTGAGGGGCGGCTTAGCCTGCCCTAATCTTCACAATCATTTTTTAGCCTCTCAGCTGACCTACGTGCACAATTGGTTCCATCCAGACGCTCCTGACCCCTCCCTTACTGCTAGCTCTTCAGGGTAACTTGAAGGGGCACAGGGATGAGGTCCATTGTCGGATGTCAACACTGTGTAGCAGGTTCTCCCCCGTGAATGTTTGTTTCTTAACGTGATCTACGGTGGGGAAGCTTCTCTCTGGAGAGGAGGATCCCCTTGCATTGAATGCACCACTATGGCCCAATCCTAACTTTAAAGAACTCTACAACCACCCTGATAGCTCTTGGTGGATAGTCAAAGGAATTATTTATCTATCTCAGGTGTATGCGACAGACGGTACCTTCATTGCATTCGATGCTCTGAAGGAGTGAGTTGATGTTTCCAATAATTTTTTTTTAGAATACCTCTTATTACACCATGCGCGGTACAAGCACAATTTGGACTGCGGCATGTAGACCTGACCACAACTTCTTTAGAGCATCTGATGGCGGACCCTTATATTGTCAAATTAGTAACGACGTTCTACAGGGTGGGCCATTTATATGGATACACCTTAATAAAATGGGTATGGTTGGTGATATTAACTTCCTGTTTGTGGCACATTAGTATATGTGAGGGGGGAAACTTTTCAAGATGGGTGGTGACCATGGCGGCCATTTTGAAGTCGGCCATTTTTAATCCAACTTTTGTTTTTTTTCAATAGGAAGAGGGTCATGTGACACAAACTTATTGGGAATTTCACAAGAAAAACAATGGTGTGCTTGGTTTTAACGTCACTTTATTCTTTCATGAGTTATTTACAAGTTTCTGACCACTTATAAAATGTGTTCAATGTGGTGCCCATTGTGTTGGATTGTCAATGCAACCCTCTTCTCCCACTCTTCACACACTGATAGCAACAACGCAGGAGAAATGCTAGCACAGGCTTCCAGTATCCGTAGTTTCAGGAGCTGCACATCCCGTATCTTCACAGCATAGACAATTGCCTTCAGATGACCCCAAAGATAAAAGTCTCAGGGGGTCAGATCGGGAGACCTTGGGGGCCATTCAACTGGATTGGTCGTCGTGGGCCAATTGACACTGTTATACAAGCTGTACACTCACTACTTTACATTGTAGCAAAGTGTCATCACATAAAAAGATAGAATAAAGTTTACAAAAAATGTGAGGGGTGTACTCACTTTTGTGAGAATATATAAAATGGCAATTGCTGCAACATTTTATGTCACACAGAATTTCAAACGCAATTTTATTTTTTAACTACCCACCAACCAGCCGCCGTCGTTTTACGGCGGCAGGTCGGCTCGTTCCCGCGAAAAGCGGTCATTGTACGTCGCTCACAGGAACGGGTATTGTTGGCACGCCCACTGGCCAGCGGGGGAACCAATCAGCGAGTGGGGCGGTGAGAACTGGGATCTGCCAGTGTAAACAAAGCAGATCCCAGTTCTGTCAGAGGAGTAGAGTGAGATTGTCTGCTCCCAGTACTCAGGAACAGCGATCTCTCTCCTCCTCTAGTCAGCCCAGCCCCCATACAGTTAGAAACACCACAGAGGGACCACATTTAACCCCTTCATCACCCCTAGTGTCAACCCATTCCCTGTCAGTGACATTTACACAGTAATCAGTGCATTTTTAAAGCACTGATCACTGTATAAATGTCACTAGTCCCAAAAAAAAAGTGTCAAAAGTGTCCGATCTGTCTGCTGCAATGTTGCAGTCCTGCTAAAAATCTCAGATCGCCGCCATTACTAGTAAAAAAAAATAATAATAAAATTATTAATAATAATAATAATAATAATAATAAATGCCATAAAAATATCCCCTATTTTGTAGACGCTATAACTTTTGCGCAAACCAATCAATATACGCTTATTGCGATTTTTTTTTTTTACCAAAAATATGTAGAAGAATACATATCGGCCTAAACTGATGAAGAAATTAGATTTTTTTTTACCTTTTTTTTTTGGATATTTATTATATATAGCAAAAAGTAAAAAATATTGTTCTTTTTTTCAAAATTGTCGCTCTTTTTTGTTTATAGCGCAAAAAATAAAAATTGCAGATTTGATCAAATATCACCAAAAGAAATCTTAATTTGTGGGGAAAAAGGATGTTAACTTTGTTTGGGTAAAGTGTCGTACGACCACGCAATTGTCAGTTAAATCGACGCAGTGCCGTATTGCTAAAAAATGGCCTGGTCAGGAAGTGGGTAAATCCTTCCGGGGCTGAAGTGGTTAAAATACACTTTAATGAATTAAAAAAAAAACTCAAAACACTAAAGTTATCCCAATTCTTTGTATAATGTGAATGATGATCTTACACCGAGTATATAGATATCAAACATGTCATGCTTCAAAATTTTGCACGCTCGTGGAATGGCGCCAAACTTCGGTACTTAAAAATCTCTATAGGCAACGCTCTAATTTTTTTTTACAGGTTACCCCTTTAGAGTTACAGAGGAGGTCTAGTGCTAGAATTATTACTCTCGATTTAACAATCGCGGAGATAACTCACGTGTGGTTTGAACACCATTTACAAATGCAGACACTACTTGCTTCTGCGCGTGAGCATGGAGGTATGGTGCGCTTAAATTTTTTTTTATTATTCTTATTTATTTTACATAATCATTTTTATTCCTAATACAAGGAATGTAAACATCCCTTGTAATAAAATAAGCATGACAAGTTCTCTTTATTGAGAGATCTGGGGTCAAAAAGACCCCAGATCTCTCATTTACCTTTAAATTAAAAAAAAAAAAAAAAACTTTGACTTTAAGAAAAAAAGAAAATTGTTTTGGTCCGAGAACCGCAAGTGACGGGCATAGAGCCGAGTGGGGGGCCATCTTGCCCTGACTTGACTTCCTGCCCAGCCATCAGAGGGATTGATCGCTTCTGGGTTTACCCACAGCTCCGGTAAAAACGGAAGCGACCGGAAAGCGGCAGGGGTGGGGGGCGGTCACCTCTCCCACCACCTCTAAAAGTGATCACCTTTATCCGATGCCAAATCGCCCACAAAATAAAACGATACCAGGTTATGGCAGCTAGCTGCTGCCATACCAGTATTTAACGTAAAGATAATTACTTATATGTACTGTGGGCGGTTGGCAAGTGGTTTTAAAACCTATGCAGCTCTCCAGTGCAGGTGCCATACTGCAATCAATAGGGTCGGGGGAGCCCAAAGTAAACTAACTGCTGCACTGGATTATTAGATGCTGCAGCAAGAATTTGTCTGCTCAGAGGTCAGCGTTTTTACCCTTTGTAAATGCTGGAGAGGACAGTGTGGAGCTTTACAAATATTGGAGAAGTAATTTTTTTTATTAAAAAAAAAAAAAAAAAAAAAAAAAAAAAGATGAATTGCAAAGTACAGTTCTTTTAATTCAAAAAGTATTGTAAAAAATAGCAGCTGAAAATAAATCTTCCCTTTACATATGACGCACACTGGCATTGCATCAACTGGTCTGTCTTTTGGACAGATGAGTAAACTAAACTGCATGTGACTATTTAGAGCCAAATAAAGTCTATGATGCCATTGGAAAATTTCTACTGTACCAGCAAACTAAAATCCTCCACATGCTCAACACAGCGTGTTGCTTAGACACCAAGATGATTAGAAACTTCTGCAAAAAGTTAATGGTAGAAAGTATAACTCCACCAACATGTTTTCTTGTTTTACTTTTCAAGAGTGGAGAAAAGTTAAAAGATCGGACACCCAATTCGATAAATGCTCCCTCACTTCCTGTCTCCGACACCAGGACAATAAACACTGTCAGAGGGTCTAACCCAGTGGTTCACAACTCCTGTCCTCGGGACCCACTAACAGGCCAGGTTTGCAGGATAACTGAAATGCATCACAGGTGATATAATTTGCTGCTCAGTGATTGCAGTATTCTAGTCTGCATCTCCCCAAGGTAATACTTAAAATCTGGCCTGTTGGTGGGTCCTGAGGACAGGAGTTGAGAACCACTAGTCTAACTTTCTCATTGTAATAAAAATATGGGGGCAACAATAAAACCCTTCACACATTTTGGCTTGAGTTGGGATGGAATCAAACTGTATACTGTGCCTTGAAAAAGTATTCATACCCCTTGAAAGTTTCCACATTTTGTCATGTTACAACTAAAAACATAAATGTATTTTATTGGCATATTAGGCAACCTGCAGCCCTCCAGCTGTTGTGGAACTACATTTCCCATGAGGCATTGCAAGGCTGGCAGTTACAATTACTCCCAGAGGCATGATGGGACTCGTAGTTCTGCAACAGCTGGAGGGCCTCAGGTTGCCTAACCCAGTGATAGACCAACACAAGTGCCACAAAATTGTGAAGTGGAAGGGAAATGATTTTCAACATTTTTTACAAATAAATATATGAAAAGTGTGGTGTGCATTTGTATTCAGCCCCCCTCAGTCAATACTTTGTAGAACCACCTTTCACTGCAATTACAGCTGCAAGTCTTTTTGGGGATGTCTCTACCAGCTTTGCACATCTAGAGAGTGACATTTTTGCCCATTCTTTTTTGCAAAATAGCTTAAAGCGGAGGTCCGCCTGAAGCAAAAAAAAAAAAAATTAAAAAAGTCAGCAGCTACACATACTGTAGCTGCTGACTTTTAATAATAGGACACTTACCTGTCCTGGAGTCCAGTGATGTCGGCACCCGGATCGGGGGTCGGGTGCAGCCGCGTCCACTGCGGGTAAGGGAACCGATGTGATGGTCCAAGGGAATGGGCGTCACCTGCGCCGACGTGGGCTGGGGGCTAGGCCCACGGCTGTAGTGACCTGAGGTCCTGTCCATTCACAGGATAATAATTTTCAGTCGTCGATGTCATACACATCGACGACTGAAAAAATTAAAAAAAAAAAAAACGAAGTCCGCCTGGAGGCGAAATTCGATAAAACGTTTTTTCTTACCCGTTTTTACAGTGAGAGATCTACACGTTTCGACCATCTCTGTAGGGGTTTTTCTGAACGTCGACATTAACGTCACTTTCCACCAAGATGTTTCATAACTGACTCCCCCCGACTTATGTTTACGTGTGGTGTGAAAAGTATATAAATAAACATTTTTTACAACTTTTAGTAAAGGGAAGGTGAAGTGTTAAAACACCGTGAACACAACCAGATAGTGACCCAATCCGTTGGACGCCG
>BLSH010233495.1:313101-339540 GCA_018402905.1 Glandirana rugosa | reverse complement strand
GTCGTGCGATGTATTTTTTACATCCAGAGTCCTCATGTGATGTATTTCTTACGTCCCGAGTCGTCACGTGATGTATTTCTTACGTCCAGAGTCCTCATGTGATGTATTTATTCTTTATGTAGCGCACTGCTGAACCCTGCATTCTTTATGTAGCGCACTGCTGAGCCCTGCATTCTTTATGTAGCGCACTGCTGAGCCCTGCATTTTTTATGTAGTGTACTCCTGAGACCTGCATTCTTTATGTAGCGCGCTGCTGAGCCCTGCATTCTTTATGTAGTGTACTCCTGAGACCTGCATTCTTTATGTAGTGTGCTGCTGAGCCCTGCATTCTTTATGTAGTGTACTCCTGAGCCCAGCATTCTTTATGTAGTGTACTCCTGAGACCTGCATTCTTTATGTAGTGCACTGCTGAGCCCTGCATTCTTTATGTAGTGTACTCCTGAGACCTACATTTTTTATGTAGCGTGCTGCTGAGCCCTACATTCTTTATGTAGCGCACTCCTTAGCCCTACACTCTGCTTTTTCTTTATCTTATCTTCATAACATTTGGTAGTCATATCTCAAAAAATTCTAAGCAGCATCTTTTTTTTTTTCTAACCAGTCCAGATCCGTGCTATAGCCGAAAGATGGCTACAGCGCGGATCTGAATTGCCGAGGGCACATCCATGGACGTCCGCCCCTTTGCACACTTCCCGCGCGCGCACACAGCTGGCGGTGGCACGCCCTCGCAGCTGACGCACGCTGCGTGGGCGTGCCCGTGGGTCAGGTGGTCTTGATGTCCGCTGGAGACCCGCGATCCTCGGCAGAACGGGGAACCGCCGATGTAAACATGGCGGTTCTCTGTTCTGTGAGGGGGGCTTGACAGATCTATTGATCCCTGTGATTGGGAACAGTTAGATCTGTTATGTCCCTGGAAGCCCAGCCCCCCCCACAGTTAGAACACATACAGGGAACACAGTTAACCCCTTCACTGCCCCCTTAGTGTTAACCCCTTCACCGCCGATGACATTTATACAGTAATCAGTGGCTATTTAAACTACTGATCGCTGTATAAATGTCATTAAAAAAATTGACAAATTGTCCGCTGCAATATCGCAGTCCCGCTAAAAATCACAGATCACCGCCATTACTAGTAAAAAAAATATATATATATAAAAACGCCATAAATCAATTCCCATAGGGTGTAGATGCGATAAATTTTGCGCAAACCAATCAATATACGCAGATTGCGATTTTGTAACCAAAAATATGTAGAAGAATATATATCAGCCAAAACTGATGAATATTTTTTTTCATATTTTTTTTTTGGATATTTATTATAGCAAAAAGTAAAAAATACTGTTCTTTTTTAAAAATCGGCGCTCTTTCTTTGTTTATAGCGCAAAAAATAAAAACCGCAGAGGTGATCAAATACCACCAAAAGAAAGCTCTATTTGTGGGAAAAAAATTTTGTTTGGGTACAACGTCGCATGACCGCGCAATTGTCATACAAAATGCGACAGTGCTGAAAGCCGAAAATTGGTCTGGGCAGGAGGGGGGTTTAAGTGGTTAATTTCATGGACAAAATGTGAGAAATAACATATATATCATACAATAATTACATAAACACATACCACATACACTGCATACATAATTTGAGGAAAATAAGCTTATAAAATAGTTTATCATTTGCCAATAAAAAAAAAAAAAAAATTTTTAAAATCTGGTCATCTTACTTAATTAGGTCCACCTTGCTAGTACCGGGTTGGACCTCCATGATGGGAATCTCCCGCTCCACCACATCCCAAAGGTGCTCTATTGGATTGAGATCTGGTGACTGTGGAGACCATTGGGGTACAGTGAACTCATTGTCATGTTCCCAAAACCAGTAGTGAGATGATTTGACCTTTGTGACATGGTGCATTATCCTGCTGGAAGGAGCCATCAGAAGATGGGTACACTGTAGTCATAAAGGGATGGACATGGTCAGCAGCAATACTCAGGTGGGCAGTGGCTTTTAACTACTGCAGATCATAGTGAGAACTGTGAAGTGGTACAGGAATCGGATCACACCCATGCGATCCGATTCCAGTGCAGACCAAAAAAAGGGTCTTGCACCATTTTTGGTGCAAATGCGATGCGATTTCAGCCATACAGTTTGTATGGCTGAATTTGCATCGCACAGACATAGCATGTGATGTGCACAGCAATGCGGTGTGAATCATATGCAATGTCTGTGATTGCACCAGTGTGAGCCCAGCCTAAAGCAGTATTAAACCCAAAAGCAAACATTTAGACCCCTTTCACACTGAGGCAGTTTTCAGGTGTTTTAGCACTAGAAATAGTGCCTGAAAAGCACCTGAAAACTGCCTCCTATTCATTGCAATGGGTGCTTTCACACCCGGGCGGTGCGCTTGCGGGACATTAGAAAAAGTTCTGTAAGCAGCATCTTTGGGGTGGGTTTGGAGCGCTATAAATAGCGCTCCAAAACGGCCCTGCCCATTGAGATGAATGGGCAGCGCTTTGAAAGCGCTGCAAAACTTTTTTTTGCCTTATTTTAGGTCACAGTGTTATGTGACCTTAAAAAAAGCACCCTGCTAGCGCCTGAAAAGCTCCACTAATGCAAGAAGGACCGGAGCTTTAGCGCTGTTTTAGCGGTGCTTCAATGTGAAAGGAATCTTATTACTGTATATTGTAGCTTACTAATTCTTAGATGTGATGGCTGAGAGCAAGGAGCCGCGGAAGCATCAGCCAGCCACATAAGCTGATGCCTAGTCTACAGTGCCGGCTGCAGTGACAGACGGAGTGATACCAACAGCACTCACCCTCTTCTGGTAGTAGGATCCACAACAGCTAGCAGCAGCTTCAGCTCAGTGCCATTGGGATAATAGCATCTGTATGGGCAAGATAGCACCTATGACTGCTTTCACACTGGTGCAGGTGTACCCACAGCTTTCCTGCAGGTCAGCTGCGCTTAGCCATAGATTTTTATTATATCCTGTGGGTTTGGTGTGCTTTCCAAAATTGAAGAAAGTGCACTTTTAAAATTAAGGAGTTTTGGTGCAATTTCAGAAAGCGCACCAAACCTGCAGGATATAATAGAAATCTTAGGCAAAACGTAGCTGACCCGCAGGAAAGTCACAGGTGTATCAGTGTAAAAGCAGCCTTCTAGGGGGGCTCATGACAGTGAGGGCTCATTTACATTTGTGGTTTGGGGGCTGTAAAAGCCCACAGTTGAGCCATGTTTTACCACGACTCCCCCAACCACACTGCCTTTAGCTGCAGTTATATTGTCAGGTCCATAAATATTGGGACATTGACACAATTGTAATCTTTTTGGCTCTATACACCACCACAATGGATTTGAAATTAAACTAACAAGATGTGCTTTAACTGCAGACTTTCAGCTTTAATTTGAGAGTATTTACATCCAAATCAGGTGAACGATGTAGGAATTGCAACAGTTTGTATATGTGCCTCCCACTTTTTAAGGGACCAAAAATAACGGGACAATTGGCTGCTCAGCTGTTCCATGGCCAGCTGTGTGTTATTCCCTCATTATCCCATTTACAAGGAGCAGATAAAAGGTCCAGAGTTAATTTCAAGTGTGCTATTTGCATTTGGAATCTGTTGCTGTCAACTCTCAAAATGAGATCTAAAGAGCTGTCACTATCAGTGAAGCAAGCCATCATTAGGCTAAAAAAACAAAACAAACCCATCATAGAGATAGCAAAAACATTAGGTGTGGCCGAATCAACTTGAGGAAGGGCGCTTGACGTCACCGAGACTACTCGCCGGCTTGCGTTTTTATCCTGTGCGATCATTTGCTCATCAAATGTGAGTTATTTTACGATATTTGCTATTAAAAACTTTTTAGTACGTATTGCACTATGTGGTCCTTTCTCTCCTATATACGCCCCATGGGATATTAAACTACCCGGGAGTCTGCCAGGACGGTGGTACAGCTTCGGTGGGATCACCTATCTATCTGACCTGGTATTTGCTGAGGAGGAGGGACAACATACCTTAAACCACATAGCGCTTATTGGTTTATTGGCTGGTAAGCCTTGATTTCTATCGGTGGTGGATTTCACTTACAGTTTCCGTGCACTAGTGGTGCCGTTTACCATAATAACGTTTGAACTGTTTCTTCACTGTGAATTTCGTCCTGTCAAATATATGGATCAATACTTCCATGGACTTAAGTGGACTCTATGATTATGTAGCGCAGCTCTCTTTTTGATTGATATTTATGTATACTGAGACTGAGTATTTTGGGCTGCAGCTCTATATTTTCGAGATAGCACGGTGTTTTCCATAATGCCTAGCCAAATCAACTGTTTGGAACATCCTAAAAAAGAAAGAACGCACTGGTGAGCTCAGCAACACCAAAAGACCAGGAAGACCACGGAAAACAACTGTGGTGGATGACCGAAGAATTATTTTCCTGGTGAAGAAAACACCCTTCACAACAGTTGGCCAGATCAAGAACACTCTCCAGGAGGTAGGTGTATGTGTGTCAAAGTGAACAATCAAGAGAAGACTTCAAAAGAGTGAATACAGAGGGTTCACCACAAGATGTAAACCATTGGTGAGCCTCAAAAACAGGAAGGCCAGATTAGAGTTTGCCAAACAACATCTAAAAAAGCCTTCACAGTTCTGGAACAACATCCTATGGACAGATGAGACCAAGATCAACTTGTACCAGAGTGATGGGAAGAGAAGAGTATGGAGAAGGAAAGGAACTGCTCATGATCCAAAGCATACCACCTCATCAGTGAAGCATGGTGGTGGTAGTGTCATGGCATGGGCATGTATGGCTGCCAATGGAACTGGTTCTCTTATATTTATTGATGATGTGACTGCTGACAAAAGCAGCAGGATGAGTGTGTTTTGGGCAATATTATCTGCTCATATTCAGCCAAATGCTTCAGAACTCATTGGACGGCGCTTCACAGTGCAGATGGACAATGACCCGAAGCATATTGCGAAAGCAACCAAAGAGTTTTTTAAGGGAAAGAAGTGGAATGTTATGCAATGGCCAAGTCAATCACCTGACCTAAATCTGATTGAGCATGCATTTCACTTACTGAAGACAAAACTGAAGGGAAAATGGCCCAAGAACAAGCAGGAACTGAAGACAGTTGCAGTAGAGGCCTGGCAGAGCATCCCCAGGGATGAAACCCAGCGTCTCGTGATGTCTATGTGTTCCAGACTTCAGGCTGTAATTGACTGCAAAGGATTTGCAACTAAGTATTAAAAAGTGAAAGTATGATTTATGATTGTTAATCTGTCCCATTACTTTTGGTCTCTTAAAAAGTGTTAGGCACATATACAAACTGTTGTAATTCCTACACCGTTCACCTAATTTGGATGTAAATACCCTCAAATTAAAGCTGAAAGTCTGCAGTTAAAGCACATCTTGTTTGTTTCATTTCAAATCCATTTTGGTGGTGTATAGAGCCAAAAAGATTAGAATTGTGTCAATGTCCCAATATTTATGGACCTGACTGTACACCCTGTCACACTTGTTGGGTGTAGCACCTTCCCAGCATGACCCATTCAAGTGAATGAGGTCACTCTGCAAGTGCCCTGCAACCTTGTGTAATGCAGCAACCAAGGGTTAAAGCAAGCGGCGAGGAGGCATTGCATTGCCTCCTCACCACCTGCTTTAACCCCTTGGACCTCACAGAAGCATGCAGTTGCAGGGCGCTTGCAGAGTGGCTCCATTTACTTGAATGGGTCAAGATTGGCAGGTGGTAAGCCCATCTGAAAAGCAATCCAAGTGTGTTTGACAGGTGATGAGGAGATGATGTTGCCTCCTCACCATCTGATTTAAACCTATAATTGCTGTGCAGTGCATGCAATTGCGGTGCAGTGGTACAGAAATTATAGGTTTAAATCAAGTGAGGTGACGACATATTATCTCCTGACCACCTGTCAAAACACCTCTGAAAAGCCATCGGAGTGTGGATTGCTTGGGACTGTACCTGCTCAAGAGCAGGATGGTGTTGAACAGGTCAAAGCTTATGGCTGAATGAACACAAATCGCATAACTATAGTTCTTTGAAGCTGGAGCTGCTAGCACTGATATGGGCCATGACTGAAAATTCTGTGGATCACCTGTTGGAAGGTCAGGTTGACATATACAACCACAATTCCAAAATAGTTGGGAAACTGTAAAATCTACTTAAAACAGAATGCAATGATTTTCAAATCTTATAAGCCTATATTTTATTCACAATAGAAAATAGGAAGCATATCAAATGTTGTAGTGAAAACACTATGCAGCACTATAAATGGGAGCAAAACCCCCAAAAAAACAGTTCTTGTATGGAAAAAGCAAAAGGACAGTCCATAAAGTGCAGGTTGAAAAACGGAGGTGCTGGGGAGGGGGGTTCCATCACAGAGGGAAGGTGTCAGGAGACTACTTCCGCCTCTGAAATTCGGGCCAGGAGACCCATGCGCGGGCACACATAGCGTTCGCGCGCATTTGTGCGTGCACGCCGGCACGGTCCCCAGACGGCCATTTAAGCTGACAGCACCTTGCAATCGGTGCTGTCCGTTCTACAGCATTACTGTGTTCCATAGTGACCCGTTCTGAGTTCCTGTTTATCTGTGACCCGGCTTGGACCTGTATTTGCTTGAACTCTGCCTGCCTTGACCCCCGGCTTGCCTACGACCACTCTTCTGTCTGACCCCTGTGTACCTCAATCTGGCTGCCTGTTAACGACCCTGCCTGCACCCGACCATCCGATTGCCTGCTCCTCCTGTACTGCTTTGCCCGCATGTTACTGACCTGGCCTGCATCAGTACTTTTCAGTCTAGCACGGATTTCTGGACCACATCTTACCATCATCTGTGTCCAATCCAGCCCTCGCGCTCCCTGTGCTCCAGCGCTCCCTGTCTGTTCTACCAGGGGTTCTGGAACCAGGGCTGTAAGAGAGGTTGCCTGCTGCATAAGTCAGACTCTACCATCAGGTACGTGACAGCAACGGACAGCCAGTCCGAGTCTGCGCAGAGGCCCTCTCCTATGGAGGATCTGAGTGTACACTTAGCCGTGCTCACCCAAGCAGTGAAGGACTTACAAGGAGAGTACACCCGGCTGGAAAACAGAGTCCTGGAACTCGCTTTGTAAGCTCTTCCCAACACCAGCCAGCTGGATGCCCACACCACGCTCACCTTGCCTAATGAACCCGAGGTACCTTTGCCTGAGCGGTTCACGGGGGACCGCCGGAAGTTTTGGGCCTTTCGCAATGCATGTGACTTGTATTTCCTCCTGCAACCCCGCACCTTCTCGCTAGAGGCTACCAAAGTGGGACTGGTCATCTCGCTACTACAGGATGAGCCTCAAGCTTGGGCTCATCGGCTGCTGGAACAAAAGGCTCCAGAAACCACCAATGTCGTCCATGCACTCCAGCAAGACCGCCGTACGACGGTAGACTATGTAGCAGAGTTCTGGCGCTGGAGTGCAGATATGTCCTGGAATGATGCAGCGCTCTGTCATCAGTTCAGACTGGGGCTCTCGGAGCTGCTCAAGGACGAGCTGGCCCGTGTGGGTGTCCCCCGGACACTGGATGCCCTGATCAACCTGACCATCCAGGTCGACCGACGTCTTTGAGAGCATAGAGCTGAAGAAGCCGCAGGATCTGCACAACCTGCCCAGACGGAACCCAGACCTCTACGTCCCTCACTCTCTCCTGAAGAGAGACACAGACACCTGACCCATAACCTCTGCCTCTATTGCGGAGGTCCCGGACATCTTGTCAAGTCCTGTCCGGTCAAGTATGGGAATGGGCTCCACGCTACCCCAGGAGGACTCTTATCTTCACCCGACTTTTCTAACCACCTTGTTCTGCTCCTGCATCTCCAGCTCCCTGATGGGAAGATCCAGGTCCCAGCTATTCTGGACTCCGGAGCCTGTAGCTGCTTCGTTGACCTGGCCTTTGCAGCTCAGCACCGGATTCCCCTCAGACCTAAGACCCATCGGATGGCCATCCGCTTGGCTGATGGGTTCACCATTAAGTCCGGAGCAGTCACCCATGAGACAGTTCCACTTCTTGCCCGGACAACGGGCGGCCACTCAGAACACCTGTCGTTGGATGCCATAGCGTCCCCTCTCTTCCCCTTTATTCTGGGTCTGCCATGGCTTCGGGCACACTGCCAACACAACTGCATCCCACCAGCTCCGGAATCTCCTTCTTCTGTACTTTGTCTGAACTCTGATTCTGATCCAGAAACCCACCTCGCTGTTCCATCCGTCTACCATGAGTTTCTGGATGTGTTCAGCAAGAAAGGGGCAGATGAACTTCCACCTCATAGGTCGTACAACTGCCCTATAGAACTGCTACCCGGGCAGAAGTACCCTTCGGCTGAATCTACCTGCTCTCTGAGTTGGAACTGAAAGCCGTCAAGGCTTATCTAGACGATAACCTTAAAAAAGGCTTAATTCGGCCCTCTACTTCACCTGCAGGAGCTGAAATATTCTTCGTAGAGAAGAAAGACAACACTCTCAGACCCTGCATAGACTACCGTGACGTTAATAAGATTACCGTTAAAAAACGGTACCCCTTGCTACTGGTCCCTGAACTATTTCAAAGACTTGGAACAGCTGCTGTATTCACCAAACTGGATCTTCACGGAGCTTATAACCTCATTCACATCTGGGCTCTGTAATGCGCCAGCTACATTCCAGCACCTGGTGAATGATGCGTTTCGGGACTACCTGGACCAGTTTGTCATCATTTACCTCGATGACATCCTCATTTTTTTGGCCTCTCTGGAAGAACACCGCAGGCACGTCGGGTGCGTCTTACAACACCTATGTCAGCATGGACTCTATACTAAGGCCGATAAGTGTGCCTTTGAGTGCTCCAGCATCTCGTTCCTGGGCTGTAACATTTCGGTCACCGGAGTCACCATGGATCCTCAGAAAGTCTCTGCAATCATGGATTGGCCAGCTCCCATTGACAGGAAAGGGGTCTAACGGTTTGTAGGCTTCGCCAACTTCTATAGGAAGTTTATTAAGGGGTTTTCTGCTGTGATCTCGCTCATTACACAACTCACTAAGCAAGGCTCCCGCTTTCACTGGTCTCCCGAGGCCCAAATGACCTTTCTGAAGCTCAAGAGACTATTTACTATGACACCTGTTCTAAAGCATCCAGATTCCTTACATCCTGGAGGTGGATGCTTCGGAGACAGCAGTGGGAGCAGTCCTGTCTCAGAGATGAGGTCCAAAGGCCTCGCTACACCCCATCACCTTTTCCTCCTGCAAACTTACAGCATCAGGGAAAAATTATGATGTGGGGGACCGGGAACTTCTGGCAATCAAGTCTGCCCTGGAGGAGTGGCGGTATCTGCTGGAGGGAGCTCTACACCCTGTCATGGTCTTCACCGACCATAAGAACTTAGAGTACCTATGCACAGCTAAAAGGCTGAAGCCACGCCAGGCACGATGGGCTCTGTTTTTCTCTCGCTTTAACCTGCATATTACTTACAGGCCTGGGTCAAAGAATGTAAAGCCGGACGCTCTGTCCAGGATGTTCAACGATCCTGGCGACTCCACGCCACCGGATATTATCCTCCCGTCCCGGAGCTTCTTGTTGATGCAGGAAGATCTGTTGTCTCGGGTTAAACGATCCCTGGCCGGATCGACCATGTCCCCTGACACTAGACTGGCAATGAAAGATGGACTGTGGTGGTTCCAAGACAAACTCTACAATCCGGAGGAGCAACGTTTGACAGTTTTGGAGCTCTGCCACGACCACCAATTGGCCGGGCATTTTGGCAGTCGTAAGACTGCGAAGCTGCTGTCGCGCTCCTTTTGGTGGCCTTCCGCTGACAAGGACTGTCGGAAGTACGTCAGCGATTGTCTGGTCTGTGCCCAACACAAGACCAGCTGGGCAAAAGCATGGGGTCTGTTGAGCCCGCTCCCCATTCCTGAACGGCATATCGATGGATTTTATAGTGGAACTATCCCCATCGAAGGATTTAATTCCATCTTCATTCTGATGAAGGGCACCTCCACCGCAACCGTGACCGCAGGTACATTTATTAACCCCTTCCTTACCGGCGTATAGTAATTATATGTCGGCAAGGCGTACTCCCCATCCTAACAGGCCGTCATATGACGTCCTACCTATTTCGCCGCTCTGTGGCCCCCCAGGGGCCCGCGTCGCGGCAATCAGGGATCGGCCGTGTCCCTCGGGACCCCGGCTTTCCTTGATCGGGGTAAAGAGCCAATGCAATTGGCTCTTTACCACGTGACCGGCTGTGTCCTATCACAGCCGGTCACTTCAGACAATAACAAAGAGCAGCGTGCGCGCCCCCGGGGCGCGCAGCGTGGCGATTGAGGGCTCGGGCTTGTCCCTCGGACAAAGCCCAACCCCGATCAGGGTAAAGAGCCAATGATATTGGCTCTTTACCACATGACCGGTTGTGTCCAATCACAGCCGGTCACAGAATGAGCAGAATCTGTGGTAATGAGCTGTTACCGGGTTCTCCTCTTCACACACCGATCATGTGTGAGGAGGAGATAGCGGTAACAGCTCGTTACCGCTTACTGTGTGCACCAACATCACACTGATCACCCCCCCTAATAAAGAGTACCTGTCACCACCCCATCAAAGTATCTGTCATAGCCCATCAGAGTACCTGTCACCGGTCCATCAAAGTACCCGAGTACCTGTCACCTGCCCATCAAAGTACCTGAGTACCTGTCACCTGCCCATCAAAGTACCCGAGTACCTGTCACCTGCCCATCAAAGTACCCGAGTACCTGTCGCCTGCCCATCAAAGTACCTGTCACCTGCCCATCAAAGTACCCGAGTACCTGTCACCTGCCCATCAAAGTACCTGTCACCTGCCCATCAATGTACCTGTCACCTGCCCATCAAAGTACCTGTCACCTGCCCATCAAAGTACCTGAGTACCTGTCACCTGCCCATCAAAGTACCTGTCACCTGCCCATCAATGTACCTATCACCTGCCCATCAAAGTACCCGAGTACCTGTCACCTGTCCATCAAAGTACCCAAGTACCTGTCACCTGCCCATCAAAGTACCCGAGTACCTGTCATCAACCCATCTGAGTGCCCGAGTACCTGTCACCTGTCCATCTGAGTACCCGAGTACCTGTCACCAACCCATCTGAGTACCCGAGTACCTGTCACCTGTCCATCTGAGTACCCGAGTACCTGTCACCAGCCCATATGAGTACCTGAGTACCTGTCACCAACCCATCTGAGTACTCGAGTACCTGTCACCAGTCCATCAGAGTACCCGAGTACCGGTCACCAACCCATCTGAGTACCCGAGTACCTGTCACCAGTCTATCTGAGTACCCGAGTATCTGTCCCCAACCCATCTGAGTACCCGAGTATCTGTCCCCAACCCATCTGAGTACCCGAGTACCTGTCACCAGTCCATCAGAGTACCCGAGTACCTGTCATCAACCCATCTGAGTACCCGAGTACCTGTCACCAGCCCATCACAGTACCCGAGTACCTGTCATCAACCCATCTGAGTACCCGAGTACCTGTCACCAGCCCATGAGAGTACCTGAGTACTTGTCACCAGCCCATCAGAGTACTCAAGTACCTGTCACCAGCCCATCTAAGTACCCGAGTACCTGTCACCAGCCCATCACAGTACCCAAGTACCTGTCACCAGCCCATGAGAGTACCTGTCACCAGCCCATCAGAGTACCTGAGTACTTGTCACCAGCCCATCTGAGTACCCGAGTACCTGCCACCAACCCATCAGAGTACCCGAGCACCTGTCACCAACCCATCAGAGTACCCGAGCACCTGTTACCAACTCATCAGAGTACCCGAATACCAACCCTTCTGAGTACACAAGTACCTGTCACCAGCCCATCAGAGTACCCGAGTACCTGTCACCAGTCCATCAGAGTACCCGAGTACCTGTCACCAGTCCATCTGAGTACCTGTCACTAGCCCATCTGGATACCCTATTACCTGTCACTAGCCCACCTGAGTATCCAAGTACCTGTCACTAGCCCATTAGAGTACCAGAGAACTTTTTACCAGCCTATCAGGGTACCCAAGTACCTTTTACCGGCCCATCAGAGTACCCGAGTACCTTTTACTAATCCATCAGAGTACCCGAGTACTTATCTGCAGCCCATAAGAGTACTCGAGTACGTATCTGCAGCCCATGCCTCATAGATTATACGTTAGGGTGTTTGCTTTCCAAAATGGGGTCATTTTGTGGGCAATTCCATTGTCCTGGTGCTCCAGGGCCTTCAATAGTGTAATAGGTGGCTGAGAAATGAGATGTGTAATTTATGCTCATAGAACGCCTGAAGGTGCTACTTCAATGTTAGGCCTTTGTATGTGGCCAGGCTGTGTAAAAGTCTCACATCGCCATACTCAGGAGGAGTAGCAGAATGTATTTTGGGGTGTCATTGCAAGTACGCATATGCTGTGTGTGAGAAATAACTTGTTGTTTAACAATTTTGTGTGAAAAAAAAATTCTTCATTTTGCAAAGAATTGTGGGAAAAAAATTACAACTTCAAAAAACTCACCATGCCCCTTACTAAAAACCTTGGAATGTCTACTTTCCAAAAAGGGGCCATTTGTACTTTCCCTGCTTGTTAGGGCCGGTTCACACTGTAGCGAGGCGGAGCGGCGTGATGCGGCGCTCCAGGCGATCTCAAAGCGGCTTGCGAGGAGACTTCTATCATAGAAGTCAATGCAAGCCGCCTGAGATCGCCCTAAAAATAGTGCAGGGACCATTTTTCTAATGCGGAGCGAAGCGATTCGCTCCTATTAGAACGGTCCCATTTGCACAGCATTGAGGCGAATTGTCAGGCGACTCAAGTCGCCTGACAATTCGCCTAGATGTGAACGGGGCGCGAAGTCGCGCCGCTCCGCCCCGCTGCAGTGTGAACCGGCCCTTAGGGTCTTAAGAAATGAGATAGGTGGTCAGTACATCAGGTGTGATCAATTTTCAATGATTTGCACCATAGCTTGTAGACTCTATAACTTTCACAGAGAATAAATAATATCCACTAATTTGGGTTATTTTTACCAAAGATATGTAGCAGTATAAATTAAGGCCCAAATTTATGAAGAAAAATGACTTTTTTGCAAAATTGTTCAATACAAACTAAAAAAAAGTGTGTTTTTTTTCAAAATTTTTGCTACTTTTTCGCTTATATTGAAAAAAAAAAAAAAAACAGCAGTGATTATATACCACCAAAAGAAATCTCTATTTGTGAGAAAAAAATTATAAAATTTTTGTTTGGGCACAGTGTAGCATGACTGAGTAATTGTCATTTAAAGTGTGAGAGCACTGAAAGCTGAAAATTGGTCTGGTAAGGAAGGGGGTGTAAGTGTCCTGTATGGAAGTGGTTAAGGAAGTGGTCCGACTTCACGGGCCTCCTGTCAACATTGTCTCGGATCATGGGGTACAGTTCACCTCCCAGGTCTGGAAAGCCTTGTGTTCTGCACTAAACATCGAACTGGCATTCTCTTCTGCCTATCACCCCCAGACCAATGGCCAGACAGAGAGGACTAACCAGACCCTAGAACAATATATCCAATGCTGCTCTTCCTTTGCCCAAGATGACTGGGTCTCGCTGCTACCTATGGCTGAATTTGCCTACAATAACACCATACATTCTGCCACCAAGCAGTCCCTGTTCTGGGCCAACCATTACCATCCTACCTTCATACCTAACCTGGTTCCGGAAAGTGTTGTACCTGCTGTACACAAGACCGTAGAGTTAAGGACAAGGAATAATAAATTGTTACAAGACTCCCTAGCTCAGACGCAGGAGTGAAACAAAAGGGCAAAAGGGAAAAGCAGGGAGTTGGACCTGCAACCAGGTGACCGAGTGTGGTTGGCAACCAAGAACTTGAGGCTGTCCTGCCCTTCCAGGAAATTGGGCCCAAGGTTCATCGGCCCCTTCCCCGTGTAAAGAAAGATCAACAGGGTGGCATACGAGCTGGACCTTCCCTGGTCACCTTGTTGAAACCTGTAACGCAGTATCCCTTCCCGGGTCGGAAGTCGGCTCCATCTGAGCCAATTCTTGTGGATGGCGAAGAGGAATTTGAAGTTGAAGCCTTTCTTGACTGCAGGAGAAGGGGTGGGTTCACCCAGTTCCTGATTAAGTGGAAAGGGTAAGGGCCCGAAGAAAGTTCATGGGAACCTGAAAACCACATCCACGCTGAAGAACTTGTCAAATCCTTTTGGAGAAGACACCCGGAGCTAAGAGCCAGTTTGGGCATCCGGAGGCTGCCCCTTGGGGGGGGGGGCAATGTCAGGAGACTACTTCCGCCTCTGAAATTCAAGGCCAGGAGACCCATTCACAGGCGCACGTAGCTTTCGCACGCGTGTGCGCACATGTGCGTGAATGAGCGTGGGTGTGCACACGTGAGCGCCGGCACGGTCCCCAGATGGCCATTTAAGCTGACAGCACCTTGCAATCGGTGCTGTCTGTTCTACAGCGTTATCGTGTTCCGTAGTGACCCGTTCTGAGTTCCTGTTTACCTGTGACCCGGCTTGGACCTGTATTTGCTTGAACTCTGCCTGCACCGACCCCCCGGCTTGCCTACGACAACTCTTCTGTCTGACCCCTGTGTACTTCAATCTGCCTGCCTGTTAATGACCCTGTCTGCACCCGACCATCCAATTGCCTGCTCCTCCTGTACTGCTTTGCCCACATGTTACTGACCCGCCCCTGCATCACTACTCTTCAGTCTAGCAAGGATTTATGGATGACATCTTACCATCATCTGTGTCCAATACAGCCCTCGTGCTCCCCTGTGCTCCAGCGCTCCCTGTCTGCTTTACCAGGGGTTCTGGAACCAGGGCCGTAAGAGAGGTTGCCTACTGCATAAGTCAGACTCTACCATCAGGTAGACAGACAGAAGGTTCACAAAGCCTCTTACCCCAACAGACCACTTGACTAAAAATGGTCTATAGCGCTTTAAGAACATTCCTCCATAGTTCCTCCACAGAGCCACAGAGATGGACGAATCAATGCCAGTTATAAAAATCCTCTAGAACAGGGTTAGGGAACCTGCGGCTCTCCAGCTGTTGTAGAACTACATTTCCCATCATGCTTCTGGGAGTAATTGTATCCATCAGCCTTGCAATGCCTCATGGGAAATGTAGTTCTACAACAGCTGGAGAGCCGCAGGTTCCCTACCCCTGCTCTAGAAGTTTTGCTCAGATACCGTCATGCAAAAGTATAAATGCAGATCATTGCGCAGTTACTGACAAACCAATTTATTAAGAACAAAGTAGCCAGAATACTCACAAGCAGAGCGGTATTACATGCATATAAAAATGAATTGGTGCTTCCAACCATCAGAACGCCGACCGTATGGTGGGAGCGTCACATGACCCAATGTTTAAACTGAGAAAATGTACCAGCTTAAGAAAAAAAAAAGTAATTTTGAAATTAATGGCAATTTCAAAATTACCTGGAATCTGGATCAGTGTTATTAGAGGTTAGGGCTGGATGACTCATCCAGGCAGCTCTCTGGTCCCTCCCCCTGGTTCTATAACGTTGGAGAATATTCTAGAAATTAGTGGGCGGAAGCTAGGAGGATTGTCTTGCATATTTAGGGGCCCACCCCAGGAAGTGGGCCTGGCAGGGAACTAAGGAGCCCTTAAATTGATATGAGCCGTGCCAGCAGGACAGTCGGTAGGATGACGGAGAAGCAGTGTTGAGGAGTCTGCTGGTGGCCCTCAAGCAATCCCTGTCGGGGAGGGGCTCTACCTTTGGCCAGAGCTCAGGTGGCTGGCCTGGAAGGATCCTACCACAAGAGGCAGTTGGAGGAAAGCTTTCCAGAGAGGCAGCAGAGAGAGCAAAGAGGGACAAAGTGAGTAGATCAGCTGTGCAGGGACAGACTGCCTTCTCTAGCAGGTCTCCCTGGAAGACAGCGGTGTGCTTAGGTCTTCATCTAACCTGGCCCTGGGAGGTCTCCAGTGTGTCTGCCGGGTAGACTGGGAAGAACAAGCAGCCAGGTGTGCTGGTGTAATGGCAGCCAGGTTGGCTAGCATTTCCTGCAAGAAGTAGAGCTGCGACCAGTGTCTACAAGGGAGCTTAACCACTTCAGCCCTGGAAGGATTTCCCACTTTAGGACCAGAGCACTTTTTGCGATTCGGCACTGCGTTGCTTTAACTGACAATTGCGCGGTTGTGCGAAGTTGTACCCAAACAAAATTTGCATCCTTTTTTTCCCACAAATAGAGCTTTCTTTTGGTGGTATTTGATCACGATAAACACTTATCATGTTTATCGTGATCAAATACCACCAAAAGAAAGCTCTATTTGTGGGAAAAAAAGGATGCAAATTTTGTTTGGGTACAACTTCGCACAACCGCGCAATTGTCAGTTAAAGCAACACAGTGCCGAATCGCAAAAAGTGCTCCATATGGAATTCCAAACATAGAGCAGCGCAATGGAAAAGGTGTGAGCCCCATATTCCATATGGTTATTTTATCTACTGGAACATGTGAGTGTATCTCCTTTTCCTAATAAATTCTTTGCCGTTTGGTAATGTCCTGGAGACTTAAGCCTCGTACACACGGTGCAACGGTCGTACGACCGAACGGCCCAAATCGTATGTTGGCTGTTGTATCTCGCGTACTGACATGCACTAAACGATTGTACGACCAAGCCAAACGTAGTGACGTGTTATGAACGTATAAAGAGAAAGTTCAGGTGCATGTAATTAGCATCCAGCCGTTCCTGACTACTGAGCATGCGTGTTTTGCACAATACAACTTGTTAGACAAACTTCTCTGTACACACAATACAACGGTCGTATGACCAATTGTCGTACTACCAAAGTTTTCTAGTCTGCTCATACAACTTCTGTTGTACGACCGTCGTGCGTAGGCTGTTCTAATCGTGCATACTAACGGTTGATTTAGCATACAACGGTCGTTCGTACGACCTGTTGTATACAGTCGTCGACCCGTGTGTACGGGTGAGTGACAGGCGCAGCCATCCACTCAGTCCATCCCTGTACAGTACAGTACATGGAATAAGACTCAAAGCAAATGCTAGGAACAACCACACACAAAGCCAAACACGGACAACCGTTGATCAGCAATGCAGGCTTGCACTGCCAGGTGTTATATCCTGTTCCCAATTAGGGCCTGGGGTGGAGACCAGCTGAGGAAAGCCTACTAAAGCACACAGGTGAGGGAGGCCTGGCCTTTAACTGGACACATGCAGCAAGGTAGGCAACAGATAAGACATGAATGCTTGCTGTGGTTTCATGACAACAACTATATAGCTCAGACCAAAATGAGGAAAGAGGGACTTAGTTGCAAATCGGGGAGAGTCCCTCAAAATCAGGGACAGTGGGGAGCTATGCACAACGAGTCAACAAACTGTTCTATTTGAGGTTTTTCTTGGACATCCAAATCTTGCAATAACTTCAATGGTTTCTCTTTCCTTCCTTTTTAATGACATTCCAGATGGGGTAAACTTCAAGCAGGAAGTATTTAAATATCTTTTTGTAGCCTTGATTGTCACTTAGCCTGCTTTAGGAAGCCCATGACTGTTGAGTGTCAGCGCGACACCCTATAAGGTTCCAAGGGGTCAGAGAGTTTATTAAGTTCTGGAATTCTCTACATCTGTCTTGGATTAAGGGAGAAAGAGTGAATTAAAGGGTGAAATTTTACAAAGAATAACACAAGTGGATTAACTATTAGGGTGGCCAAATGGTTGTACATGAGACATTTCATGTTTTATTCTTTCCACTATGTTAAAAGGAAACTTTTTGTTTATTTATTTTTTCGCTATATGTATTCAATTTTACAAATATACATTTAGTGTATGACAAAGGATTTCCAGAGCACAATGGATGATTTAAACACAGCAGAGGCTGCCTACCTTAATGGCCCGTACACACATTCTGAAAATCGGACGACAGATCGTCTGGTTGTTTTTTTTGCATGTTAATCTCAGATCGAATCGGAAGAGTGTACTAAAGTCACGAAAAATTCTCATACGACAGAATAAAAAATCTGAAGTGATGTCATGTGTTGTAGTGTATTTGTATTGTATTTTCGGACGACAACTGTACTGATTAAACAAAAATCGCCCGATCTGGTATCGTACTAGAAAAATGTTTGTGTTTGTCCGATCAAATTATATCGGATTCACTGTCATGATCGGCTCTCGAAAGCTCTGTACTAACGATCCAATTATCGTACGATCGATGCGAAAGCAGGATTTTTCGTCCGATTTTCGGATCCTGTGTACGGGCCATTAGGATCACTTTGTCTGACCACTGTTCAGGAAAAAGGAAATGGGATCAGTCAATGCTCTGTCTCATTTACAGGAAATCTGTGTTTACAGAGTGCAGCCTAAGCTAGGAGAGAGAGGGGACGGGGCCGAACGGCAACTCCATATTTGAAAGGGCACACAGAGCTGCAGCTCGGCCCGGGTGCCCCCATAGCAAGCTGCTGACGGTGGGGGCACTCGACAGGAGGGAGGGGCCAAGAGCAGTGAAGAGGGACCCGAGAAGAGGAGGATCCAGGCTGCTCTGTGCAAAACCACTCTGTGCAACAAAAAAAAAATAGACTTTACAATCACTTTAACCACCTGCCAAATGCTCACAGTAAATATACGAGTGGGCGGCAGGTACAGGCACGATCACCTACAAATACTTGAGCTGCCTTCTTTCAGGTTTGGGACGCACATGCACGCTCTCCCTGCCGACCCATGCTGTGATTGAGTACAGCACGAGTTTGGCAGCAGATTTCAGCCAATGTTCTTGGCTGAAACCTGCTGATTGTCTGTGTCCAGTCACACACAGAGTTCAATTTTTACAAAAACTCAGAACTCTGTGTACAGGGAACAGCGATCTGGTTGTTTCTTCTCCCTGAAAAGCAGGGAGAAAAACAGCCAGATTAGAAAGTAAAATCAGCACACATTACACATTGTTAGGCACACAGTTAACCCCTTTATTACCCCTAGATTTTAACCCTTTCCCAGCCAGTGTCATTAATATAGTGTCAGTGTGCTGTATTATCACTGATCATTGCATTAGTGTCAATAGCGACATCAGTGTCAGTTTGTGACCCTCCCAGCCAGTATCTGTTAGGACCATATTACCCATCACCCTATCACAGTCCCATTATAAGTTTCTGATCACCACCATTACAATATAGCATCTATAGCTGAGTAAATTCCAGTATATAAACCATAGTTTGTAAACGCTAAACTTTTGCACAAACCAATAAATATACACTTATTGGGATTTTTTATTTACCAAATCAGAATACATTTTGGCTTAAATTTATGAGAAATTCGATTTTTTTTTTTATTGGCTAGTAAATGGAAAATAGTTATTTTCAAAATGGTTGGTCTTTTTCATTTATATAATAAAATATAAAAACCCAATGGTGATCAAATACGACCAAAAGAAAGCTCTATTAGTGTGAATAAAGTGATATAAATTTCGTTAGCGTACAGTGTTGCATGACCACGCAACTGCCAGCTATAATAGCACAATGCTGAGTAGCAAAAAATGCCCTGGTCATGAAGTGGTTAAAGCCCTTCTCCAGGATATATTAAATCTTTAATCTAATCACTAGATATTTTACTTACTTTAAGGGCCAGTTCACACTGCTGTGATGCGGGAACCCTGTGAATCCACTGTGGGTTCCCGCATCGCATGTCTCCCAGCGGCAGTTCACACTGCCATATGTGAACTGCAGGGAGTGTCAATAGAAAGCTAATGACACCCCCAAAACTGTTCACATATCACACTACGAGCTGCAAACTCGCACAGGAATCGGATCGCGTGGATGTGAACACCCATGCGATCCGATACTGCTGCTGCAGAAAAAAGGGTCCTGTGCGAGTTTGTTCCGAATGCGATGCAGTTTCAGCCATACAATCTGTATGGCTCAGATTGCATCGCATAGAGATCACATGTGATTCACACTGCGTGTGGTGCGAATCACATCCGCTCTGGCCGCACGCAGCAGTGTGAACCAGCCCTCAAGGGTAACTGCACTTTTGTGCAGAAAAAACAATCCCCTCTGGGTGATTAACCACTTCAGCCCTGGAAGGATTTGTCCCCTTCCTGACCAGAGCACTTTTTACTATACGGCACTGCGTCGCTTTAACCACTTGCCGACCGCAGTCTGACGGCGACAAAGTGGCTCGATATCGCAAACCGCCATCATACGATGGCGACTGCGATATCGCTCACTGTGTTGGGGGGGGGCAGGGAGCGGGTGCGGCGGACTCGATCGCCACCGGCTACCCGCGATGCCCCCCTGGCAGTGAAAGAACGGAGGTCCGTGTATGTAAACATGGATCTGTTAGAGGAGGAAGGGCAATGATCACAGGCTTCCTCTATATGGAAGCCATGATCATCCCCTTTCCCCAGCTAGGGCAGCCCCCTCACAGTTAGAACACGCCCAGGGAACACAGTTAACCCTTAGAGCGCCCCCTCCAGGTTAACCCCTTCACTGCCAATGGCATTTACACAGTAATCAGTGCATTTTTATAGCACTGATTGCTATATAAATGCCAATGGTCCCAAAAAAGTGTCAAAATGGTCCGACATGTCCGCCCCAATATCGCAGTACTGCTAAAAATCGCAGATCGCCGCCATTACTAGTAAAAATAAAAAAAATAAAAAAAATCCCAGAAATGAATTCTCGTCGTCTCTAAACGTAACAATAAATGGCGATTGCGATTTTTTTTTTACCAGAAATATGAGGAAGAATATAAATCGGCCAAAACCGATGGAAAAAAAATGTTTTTTTATATTTTATATTTTTTTTTTGGATTTGTATTTAGCAAAATATAAGAAATTTGTTTTTTTTTTTCAAAATTATCGCTCTTTTTTATTTTCGTTTATAGCGGCGATCAGAAATGACGTAGAGGTGATCAAATACCACCAAAAGAAAGCTCTATGTGTGGGAAAAAGAGGACGCAAATTTTGTTTGGGTACAACATAGCACGACGCAGTGCCGAATCGCAAAAAGGGCTCTGGTCCTAAAGTGTGAAATCCTTCCGGGGCTAAAGTGGATAATTGACAATTGCGCGGTCGTGCAACGTCGTACCCAAACAAAATTGACGTCCTTTTGTCCCACAAATAGAGCTTTCTTTTGGTAGTATTTGATCACCTCTGCTGTTTTTATTTTTTGTGCTATAAATAAACAAAGAGCGACAATTTTGAAAGAAAAAACATTTTTTTTTACTTTTTGCTATAATACATATCCCAAAAAAAATTGATAAAAAAACAAATTTATTCCCCTACACATTTTTGGTAAAAGAAAATCGCAATAGGCATTGTGGGACATAAGCTTGTGGAGATCATGTTTCAGAGGAAAACATTCAGCATGAAGGTCAATTTCTTTAAAATCTGGCGGCTTGCCAGGTTTTTTATCACAGGTTTGCAAGGTCAAAACACATAAAAAAACCAGAAAACAAAACCTTGCCGCCTGGCGCTAAACTAAACAATCGGGTTTTTCTCTATAAAGTGTGGGGCTATCCTCTACATCCACAAAACATAAGCACAGTGCAAACCTTGATCTTTGAGTCCACATTAGCACACCGAGCTCATTCAGTTTTCTCCCTCTGAGATCCAGGATAGAGCCCTCCTCTGCTCTCTTCCTGGTCATTAAATGCAGGTGGAGAGGGGTTTGAGTGGACCAGAAAGTCTGGGCCGGAACCAGCTCTGCCACGGTGGAACTCTCACTAGTCGCCTCAAAGTGATTGCATGCAAGGTGACAAGTATCACCCGTCCATTATGGCGCCTCACATAACGTCACAGTGTATATTGATTGGGTTGTGCAAAAGTTATCGCGTCCACAAACTATGTGAATAGATTTATGCCACTTTTATTATTATTTTTTTTTTACTAGTAATGGTAACGATCTGTGATTTTTATCGGGACTGCGACATTGCAGCGGACAGATCGGACACTTTTGACACTTTTTTGAGACCAATGACATTTATACAGCGAACCGAGCTTTAAATAGCCACTAATTACTGTATTAATGTCGTTGACAGGGAAGGGGTTAAACTGTGTTCCCTCACTGTGTTCTAACTGTGTGGGGACTGGGCTGGCCGGAGCATGACAGAACAGTAGATCTGTGTCATGTCCCCTGACAGAATGGGGATCCGCCGTGTTTACATCGTCGGATCCCCGTTCTGCCTCTGTAGAAGGTGATCGCGGGTCGCCGGTGGCCATCGAGTCTGCTCGACCCGTGGGCACGCTCGCGGAGCTCACGCCGTCGGCGACGCGCGCATGCCTGCAAGTTGCACATGCGTGGCCAACGTACAATGATGGCGGTTTGCGCAGCCGAGCCAACCTGCCCTAGTACAACTGCGTCGGCTGGTCGGCAACTGGTTAATGTACGTTGCAAGGATTTTAACAAACTTTGTTGCAGATTGTTACTGTTTTTGCTCTGTAGAAAAAGCTGCTTGTTCCATTTTGTGTCTTTGTATACTAAAGCCCCGTACACACAGGCCGATTGTTGGAAGACATCAGCCGGTTCAATAAAAACAAGCCGACATTCGGCCCATGTGTAATTTAGCCGGCTTCTGTCCGACAAGCATGCTGGAAAACCAGCAGCCGACTGGCTCCCAATCAGCCCTGTCAGCCAATGGCAGAGTGCTGATTGGAATGTTCTGGTGGAGAGGCCATCCCCCTGTCAGAACACAACAGCTCAGCGGGGTAAATTGCTTTACTAACATTGTATCGTTACTACAGCAGCTCCAACTGGAGCTGACAGCGGCTGTACGAAAAAAACTCACAGCGTGTACCAGGCTTTATTCTGAATGGGTGGGACTAATTATTTTTAATCAGTTGGTGCACTTTTAGTGTTCTAATGAGAAAAGTTGCAGTGTCTGCATCCCTTTAGAAAAGGGAAAGGGAGGATTCCCTGAGGAAGCCACGTGACCATGACGTAACACACAGGGCATGAGCTGAGGCACACAAGGGACCTGAAGTGACATAAGCAGATGTGTTCATCCGGTACTCGTGGTTTTAATGCTTTTAACCAGCTTGTTTATTGTAAGTGTGCTATTTTAAGTCTAGTAAATTAAGGAGTTTTTACAATATCACACTATGGGAGGCTTTTTTCAGATTTTTCTATACCCTGGGTGAGACTGATTCCGGAGTACAGAGGAGCATCTTAAAGGAAAAGGCAACTACCAACAGAGCTCCCAACTCTGAGGGCCCCTAGTGGAGAGAAATCATAGGAGGATATAGGCTGTTAAGGGATTCATGATCTATCTATGCTGAGACACAAGTAGTAAGGTTGTGAGAGTTTTGAGAGCACAGCGGTGGATAAGTGGAACTGATATCAGACACAGAAGTCTTTTGGTTGAGCACAAGAGGTGATGGGCAAAGAGAAGACATGAGAGACTGAATTTACAGTCAGGTCCATAAATATTGGGACATCCACACAATTCTAATCTGTTTGGCTCTATACACCACCACAAGGGATTTGAAATTAAACTAACAAGATGTGCTTTAACTGCAGACCTTCAGCTTTAATTTGAGAGTATTTACACACAAATCAGGTGAACAATGTAGGAATTACAACAGTTTGTATATATGCCTCCCACTTTTTAAGGGATCAAAAATAATGGGACAATTGGCCGCTCAGCTGTTCCATGGCCAGGTGTGTGTTATTCCCTCATTATCCCATTTACAAGGAGCAGATAAAAGGTCCAGAGTTCATTTCAAGTGTGCTATTTGCATTTGGAATCTGTTGCTGTCAACTCTTAAAATGAGATCTAAAGAGCTGTCACTATCAGTGAAGCAAGCCATCGTTAGGCTGAAAAAACAAAACAGAGATAGCAAAAACATTAGGTGTGGCCAAATCAACTGTTTGGAACATCCTTAAAAAGAAAGAACGCACTGGTGAGCTCAGCAACACCAAAAGACCCGGAAGACCACGGAAAACAACTGTGGTGGATGACCGAAGAATTCTTTCCCTGGTGAAGAAAACACCCTTCACAACAGTTGGCCAGATCAAGAACACTCTTCAGGAGGTAGGTGTATGTGTGTCAAAGTGAACAATCAAGAGAAGACTTCACCAGAGTGAATACAGAGGGTTCACCACAAGATGTAAACCATTGGTGAGCCTCAAAAACAGGAAGGCCAGATTAGAGTTTGCCAAACAACATCTAAAAAAGCCTTCACAGTTTTGGAACAACATCCTATGGACAGATGAGACCAAGATCAACTTGTACCAGAGTGATGGGAAGAGAAGAGTATGGAGAAGGAAAGGAACTGCTCATGATCCAAAGCATACCACCTCATCAGTGAAGCATGGTGGTGGTAGTGTCATGGCGTGGGCATGTATGGTTGCCAATGGAACTGGTTCTCTTATATTTATTGATGATGTGACTGCTGACAAAAGCAGCAGGATGAATTCTGAAGTCTTTTGGGCAATATTATCTGCTCATATTCAGCCAAATGCTTCAGAACTCACAGTGCAGATGGATAATGACCCGAAGCTTTCTGCGAAAGCAACCAAAGAGTTTTTTAAGGGAAAGAAGTGGAATGTTATGCAATGGCCAAGTCAATCACCTGACCTGAATCCGATTGAGCATGCATTTCACTTGCTGAAGACAGTTGCAGTAGAGGCCTGGCAGAGCATCACCAGGGATGAAACCCAGCGTCTGGTGATGTCTATGCGTTCCAGACTTCAGGCTGTAATTGACTGCAAAGGATTTGCAACCAAGTATTAAAAAGTGAAACTTTGATTTATGATTGTTAATCTGTCCCATTACTTTTGGTCCCTTAAAAAGTGGGAGGCACATATACAAACTGTTGTAATTCCTACACCGTTCACCTGATTTGGATGTAAATACCCTCAAATTAAAGCTGAAAGTGTGCAGTTAAAGCACATCTTGTTCGTTTAATTTCAAATCCATTGTGGTGGTGTATAGAGCCAAAAAAGTTTAGAATTGTATCGATGTCCCAATATTTATGGACCTGACTGTATATATAGTTTATTCATATTTGTAGAATCATGGATCATTTGTTATATAGAGTAATATGAATATATATTGATTCACTATAGCAATTTGGGTTTTAGTAATTTGCACATACTGTATGTATAATTGATTTTTTTTTTTTTTGTATTTAGTTCACCATTTTATTAGCAGCGTAGCACCACTTCACTTACACATTGATATACAATATAATTGTGGTAACACTATAGGTGCTTGCAGCGGTTAATTGAATTGTATTGTTTACTCAGTGATTGATAGCGCGGGAGCAACACCCAATTGTTTAATATTGTTGTTAGCTACAGAGGTTGACTCTCTTGTGGCTATGATTATACACCCCACGTTCATGGTGTGAAACGCGAAAGCCAAGCTACCTTGATCATCCATGTTCCTGTATGTTGGTGACTTTTTTGGATTTTATGGAAATTACAATAAAGGTGTTAAACGGAGTGCGGCTGTCCAGCAAATTTCTTCTACATACAGAGGTTGACTCCTTTTAACTTCCAAACCAATCAAATACAGTATGTGATTTTACCATGGGTGTCCAGATGTTTCCTTATAACTGATTTATTGACATAATCTAGTGTTTCTGCATAATCAGTACTACATGAGAGATAATATTCATAACAAAAAAGAACAGCAAAGTGGTGTGGTTTGATGAAATCACAAAGCTAATTGATCCATGATAAGGCAAAGGGGACTAATACTAATGCAATGAAAGAAATTGACCACACACTGGCTGCATGAAAGTTGCTTGAAAGTTGCTTGTGATTTATTCAAACGTGGTAGAACAACAATGTATCAAAATAGATGAGACAGATACCGACATATCCGACAACAGGCAAGGGTTAACGCGTTTCACAGAGCATTCGTCTGCTTAATCATGTTATGATTAAGCAGACGAACCATAACATGTTAATCATGTTATGATTAAGCAGACGAATGCTCTGTGAAACGCGTTAACCCTTGCCTGTTGTCGGATATGTCGGTATCTGTCTCATCTATTTTGATGCATTGTTGTTTTACCACGTTTGAATAAATCACAAGCAACTTTCATGCAGCCAGTGTGCCGTCGATTTCTTTCATTGCATCAGACTTCCCTGGATCACGAACAGGATCTGCACCTGCCTGCTTGATTTTGGATCTGCACCTAACAGCAAATAATTGTAAGTCATATTGTCAATCACAACACAATAAAAGTTTCCAAGGTTAGATTACATTTTTACTAAAAAGAAAGTGTTATATACAAAATTAAAAGTACAAAGTCACTGTTTCTATAAATAAATAGGACAAGATAAACAAGGAAACAGTCAGATAATCATAATCAGTCTCTCTTCTCCCACTTCGGCGAGTCCACGTCTAGGTTTTAGTTCGTCCGTCCACGTCTAGGACAAGCACTAGGTCCCTTCAGACTACGTTACTTTCTTTAGCTGCCGTGTGACCGACGTACTTTCAACGAACACTAAATAAGTT